>PVIC010022055.1:7887-28119 GCA_004025085.1 Thryonomys swinderianus
AACCACGTATAATGCTGGGTGTGGAGACACGCCCACCAACAATCAACGCAGCATTCCACAATGCTGGACGTGGTGGCTCACGTCTGTAATCCCAGCACTCGGGAGGCAGAGACAGGCGGATTGCTGAGTTCGCGGCGGCTTGCCTGGGCTCCATAGTGAGCTCAGGGCCAGCCTGAACTACAAAGCGAGACCCTGTCTCCAAAAAGAAAAAAAAAAAAAAATCTTTTCTTTGAAAAAGTTGCCTCTGGACTTCTGGCTCTGGTTCCCCGGCAGTGTCGCGTCGTAGAACCCAAGTGCTGGTGCAACTGCTAGAGTCAAGGAGCGCAGGGTCCTGGTTCCTTAAATGCTCGGTCCGTGGTGCGGTTAGCTCAGGAGGGTTGGTTCCCCCTGGGCCTGAGAGCAGCTTGCCCTGTGCCCTGCGTGAGAGAGGGCCTGGTTGCTGTCGAGAGAAACGGAAGAGACCTTTTTCTCCAGAGTGTCTTTCTCTTGGCAGCGCTGGGGTGGCACCCGGGTCCTGTGCTTGCTGGGCGAGGGCTCTGCCCTGAGGCTCCTGGCCCCTCCCTAACCGAAGCTCTCCCTCCCGCAGCCAAGCATGTCGACTCCAAGCTGCGGGCAGGCAACAAGGAGGCGACGGACGAGGAGCTGGAGCGGATCCTGGACAAGATCATGATCCTGTTCAGGTTCATCCACGGTGAGCAGCCCGTGTCCGGCCCGATCCAGCAAGGCCTCTTGGCCTTGCTCGGTGGCGTGCGAGTCACACCAGCACTTAATGTCTGCCTTGTACCCTCTGGTGCCACTCAGGTAAAGATGTATTTGAAGCATTTTATAAGAAAGATTTGGCAAAAAGACTTCTGGTTGGAAAAAGTGCCTCAGTGGATGCGGAGAAGTCCATGCTGTCCAAACTGAAGCACGGTGAGCCGGGGCGGCCCTGCCCTGCCCGGGGCGTGGGGAGGCCTTTCTGCCCTCTGACCTGACCTTGGTATGCCACAGAGTGCGGGGCTGCCTTCACCAGCAAGCTGGAGGGCATGTTCAAGGACATGGAGCTTTCCAAAGACATCATGGTTCACTTCAAACAGGTGAGTGGAGCTCAGGCCAAGGCACATGGCCATACTCCCGGTTGGTCAGGAAGCTGAGGCCAGGGCTGCAAGTCTAAGGCCAGCCTGGACAGCCTAGTGAGACCCGGCCTCAAAATAAAATCGGGACGGGTTGAGGTGGGGCTGAGCGGTTGGCCACCTGCCTCTCCTGGAGTGTGCGAGGCCCTGCTTTCTACCCCTGGTGCAACCGAGGAGACGGGTGCCGTGTGTTGTGCTTCCCGTGAAACAGCCTGGGCTTGGGGTGTGTCACGTGGCTGGAATAACCAGTGATGTGTTGACATGGGATTCGACCCATGTGGAACATGTTCTGGGGACCCGAGGAGCCCAGGAAGTGCGAACGCTTGTTGAGATTTCATTTTAAAAATTAAAGTTTTCTGCCCGTTATTTCTCATGCCTTCTAAGATAATTTTTTGTCTCGGGTCCTCTGTCTATCCCCAGCACATGCAGAACCAGAGCACCCCAGGCCCGATTGACCTCACTGTGAACATCCTCACCATGGGCTACTGGCCCACGTACACGCCCATGGAGGTGCACCTGCCCCCCGAGGTGAGCGAGGCCATCCCAGGGCCTGCAGCAGCCAGCAGGGGTGGGAGCGGTCCTAGGCTCTGGGCTGTAGCCCACGCAGCGGAGCTGGGGCGTCGCAGGGCCTGAGGACTCTGGGGAGCGGCAGCGGGAGACTCGGCCCCGGGCCCTGCTTCGCGGAGGAGCCTTGTCAGGTCAGAGCTCTCTCCGGGGCGCCACCGCTCTCCCAGTTCTGCCAGCTGTCTCGGAGGTGTCTTGGGAGCAGGGTTCTGGCGCCCAGCCATGCCTTGTGAGCACAGAGCCGGCGCCGCTTCTCTCGTCTCCTGGAGGCTCCTCGGTGCCCGACAAGGTCCAGTGACAGCAGGACACAGCTGCTCCCGGAAACAGGAAGAGAGTCGCATCTGACTCTCTGCATCGCCTGTGTTTCCTTGGCCTGCCCGGCCACAAGGAGGCAGTCTGGGCCGACAGAGCCAGCCCGCCCACGCTCCTTCTCCTCTGTCGCCCCCGGGGCTCGCCTGCATCCCTGCTCGCCTGCACGCGGGGCTGGGTTCCGAGTTCTGCTCCAAGGAGGAGGCTCTCCTCAGCCCTGTGGGTTTTCCGACCTGTCTGTCTCAGTCTCTTCACCACAGACTCGGGGTTCTTGCCCTGCTCTCGGGGTGGTGCTCCCAAGTCCGCATCTGGCTCCCATCTCAGCACGTCCTCATCACCCTTCCTTCTTGGTTTTCCAGCCAGAGAAGTCAGAGCCTCGGGTACTGTGTTTTTAGATTTGGCACACAGTTTCCACTGCAGAAGTGCATGAGGATTTCCACCTTGCAGTGGCGTTAAGCATGCTCGCTGCGCCCACAGCGGTGGCCTCCGGGATTTCACTCCACGTGGAGGTGTCATTCTAGCCCCTCCCCAGGTCCCGTGGCTGCAGCCCTTCCTCCTGCCTCTAGACTGGCCTGCACGAGACAGGGACATAGTGAGGTCACAGGATGTGGCTTCCTGCCAGTTCCTTTGCTGTCTGTGGTGCGGCGCGTGTTGGTGCTGCACAGTTTTTGCCGTTGTCGACCGTGCTTTGGTAATGAGCGAGAGCCCTGCAGGTTAGGAGGAGAATGCGCCTGTCTTAGTCGCTTTCCTCATGGTGAGGCGAGGTGCCAGCACACACAAGTGACGGGAGGAGAGGTGAACCCCGCTCACAGTTCGAGGATGTTTCAAGTGCGTGGGCACTAGCTCCAAGGCGGAGTGGCATGGCAGTGGGACCTTGCAGGGGAGAAACTACATGGCAGACGGAAGACGGCAAAAGCTAGTAAGCAACTGGCAACAAGCTACAGCCCCAGCTCTTCGCATCCCTCACGCTTTGCACTGTTACTCCTAGAATCGCACCATAAATCAATCCCAGCATCACATCTTTGATCCCAGCAGCACAAACCCTCGACCTGGCCACCTCTGAAAAGCCCCACCCGTTCCCACATGGGTCTTTGTGTGGACGTCTGCACACAAGCCATAAAGCACCCGTAGTGTGGGGACATGTGGTTGTTCGAACTCTTGCGGCCACCTCTGGGAATGGACCTAGGAGCAGAATTTTCGGGTGTCAGTAGCTTCGTGCCTCCCTTACTGAGGAGCTCCCAGATGTCACTAGGGTCGCCACACCCCTTCTCTCCGGTCAGTCCTGGTCTCCATCTCTTCTGTTGCTCACTGTTAGTGTTGTCATCTCCAAGCACACACAGTGTGTCTTGCATTGGCTCGACTTGCATTTCTTTTTTTTTTTTTTTTGAGACAGGGTCTCACTTGTAGTTCAGGCTAGCTCTGAGCTCACTATGTAGCCCAGGCAAGCCTCGAACTCAGCAGTCCTCCTGTCTCTGCCTCCCGAGTGCTGGGATGACAGGCGTGAGCCACCACGCCCGGCTCGATTTGCATTTCTATGAGGCCATAGGATGCTGTGTGTCTTCTCTGTTCCTGGGGCCATTTGTGTGTCTTCCTGGGAGAAGTGCCTGCTGAACCCTTTGCTGAACTTTTACTTCAGCTGTTTGTTGTTGGCTTGTGAGCTCTTTATTTTTCTGGACACTCAACCTTACCAGACATGTGATTTACAAGTATTTTCTCAGCACTGTCTTTAGTGTATGTTTGCAATACATAATAGTTGCATTTGTTTTGAGGAATTGGTACATGTTTATAATGCAAATTGACCATTTCCAGTCCTATGTCCCATCTCTTAACAAGTCTGCCTCTTGTTTCCTACCATTTCTCTTTTAACATTTTAATTTATTTGTTTCTTAGGTCTGTTATGTAAGAGGGATATTTTCTTCCTGTGTCTACTTATTTCAGTTGCATTTATGGTCTTGTTCATTCATTGTGGGCAACACAATTTTCTTCCTTAGGACTGAGTAGTACTCCATTGTGTGTCACTTTCCTGATGGTACTTTAGTCTGTTTTCTGTTCCCTAGCAAACTATCTGAGACTGGGTATTCGTAGAGAAAGCCATTGATTTATTGTAGTCCTAGAGGCTTGCAAGACCAAGGTCAAGGGGCTGCAAGGTCACGGAGTCAGTCTTTCTGCCAAGGTCAGGAGAAGTTCGCCGGAGACGGGAACCCCGGCGTTCTAATAGACCTAGGCTGGAAGGCTGCCTGGTCCCCCTTGTCACAGCCCATCAGGTCCGTGTGACAGCAGCTTCCACCCGGGTGAGGAGGGGTCCTCGGCACCTTAGGTATTGGGTAAGGGAGGACTGGCGCACATGTGCCCGGCTGTGGACCCCTTGTGGCCTCTGCATGTGGCAGGCAGCCCTGAGGGTGGGGCACATTTCCACAGGTGGCAGAAGCCAAGAGCTCAGTTTTCCTTCAGCCATGAGATTGAGACGTGGCGCGTGGTCTGTGCTCCGTGTGCTGACCCATGTCCCGTGCTTGGCTCCACAGATGGTCCGGCTGCAGGAGGTGTTCAAGACCTTCTACCTGGGGAAGCACAGTGGCCGGAAGCTGCAGTGGCAGACAACGCTGGGCCACGCCGTCCTGAAGGCCGAGTTCAAGGAGGTACTGCTTCCGTGGGAGAGTTTGCTCTTTCCTTCACCGCGTGTGGTCACAGAGGCTCTGAGTTGCCCATGAGTTGAGCTTTGGTAGCAAGTGAAGAAAAATACAGCTGCTAGCTTCTCCAGGTCCATAAAATGAGGAACAGTTTTAAACGGTTGGTACTCCGGTCAACAGAAATCAGTAAATCAACAGAAACCAGTCGATATTTGTCTAATTGAACACAGAACAGAGGCTGTGAAGAGGCAGCTCGTGAAAGCAAAACTGAAGCTCATTTCCAGGACGTGCACCCAGCTTCTCTGCTGCCCGAGGGGTTGCTGACTAAAAGCCAGGGTCCTCTGTGCGCTGTAACCCAGGGGCTGGTGCAGGCTGGACCCGAACAGAAAGCAGGTCTGGGTTCAATCCTGGAAACTGGGAAAGAACCTTCTGCTACCGCAAAGGGCTGCATACATGAGGGTGTCACAGGGCATCCTGGAAACCACAGGGATCTGTCCTCCTTCCCTCCTACTTAGCTGGGATTTTTTTCCTTTTGCTGTAAGTGCCAGGCATGGTGGCATATGCCCATTATCCCAACACCCTGGGAGGCTGAGGCAGGAGGATCACAAGTTCAAGCCCAGCTTAGGCAACTTAGCAAGATCCTGTCTCAAAAATGTAAAAAGGGCTGGGTTGCAGCTCAGTGTGAAGGCCCTGGGTTTAATCCCCACCACACAGTGTGCACACCCGTTTCAGCATGTGCCAGGGCCCTGTGGAGGCTTTTCACACTCCAGCATGGCCTCTCCAATAGTTGCTCCAGCCGGAGCTGGAGCTCTTCTCACTTAGACGGCTTCCTGGTCGGATGGACAGGGCCGCTGGGCGCAGAGCTGTCGAGCGGCTGAGTGAGCGGTGTGCCCCCAGACACACGTGGCAGGCCCCAGCTTGGTTCTATGGAGAGCTGCTGCCTTTTCCACAGCCACTGTCACTGTGAGGCCATGGCCCAGGGGCCTGCACAGAAGCTGCCTGTGCTTCTGTAGCGGTGTCACCAGACAAGCTCTCCTGCTGGCCAGTGTGCCGCAGGGCCCTCCGTCCTCTTCCTGTCCGTGTGCAGGGCAGGTGCGGGCTGCCGAGGACCAGGCTGCTGGTGCTGGCCCACGTGCTCCTGGTGCCGCTTGGTCCTTTCCCAGTTGCCAGGATTGAACCCAGACCTGTGCAGTGACTATACTCCCAGGCAGGGTTTGAACTTCCAGTCCTGCCTTAGCCTCCCGAGTGCTGGGATTACAGATGAGTACCACTGTGCCAGCTGTTACTGCTTCCTGAACAAGATGCTGGGGGGACTCCGGCTGCACTGCCCCTGCTGGGCCCTGGGCCCTGCAGCCCAGGCTCCCCACTCTTAGAGGGAGACCCCTGCAGTGAAGCTGGAAGTTGAAGAGCAAGGTCCACTAGGCGCAGAAGAGCTACGTTGTGCCCGCGAGCACAGTTGTGCCCTGTGCGCTCTGGGCTGCGACAGAACATTTATTTTCTGGAGTGTAGGACGCAGGCCTACGCAAACCTCACCTGTGTTGCCACAACCCGCCCTTGTTTTAAATTTTGATTTTGAAACAGATAACGACAGGTTTCCCAGGCTAGGCTTGAAATTAATCTTCCTGCCTCAGCCTTCTGAGTAGCAGGGATATATGTGTGGACCACCATGCTCAATTCAAAGAACTCTTACTACTTTAAAAACCATTTCAAGAGAAGAATTTTCAGTCAGGTTTGAGTTCAGTGCCATCCTAAATTACATAGTGACGCTCCGTGTGAGAGAGGGAGAACTTCTAAGTGTAATAGCTACAAACCGTTTTATAATCAGTACCGTAATTTCTGCTTCCTGGGTGACTGTGGGTGAGCTCTCAATCCTTCCCGAGAAGTTTGATTGCAAACACAGTCTGCGGGATCGTCCCAGAGCCTCTGAGCGCAGGCCCAGCCATGGCTGCTGTCTTTCAGGGGAAGAAGGAGTTCCAGGTGTCCCTCTTCCAGACACTGGTGCTGCTCATGTTCAATGAGGGGGACGGCTTCAGCTTCGAGGACATCAGGATGGCCACAGGGATAGGTACGTGGCGCCAGGGCGGCGGAGAGCCACGTGTGGGCGGCCAGCGCGGGGAGCCCCTGCTCGGCCCGCTCGTGCGGCGGCTTCGGCCCCAGGCTGCACCCTGGTGACAGTGCGAGTGAGTCTGGGCCTGCGTCTCTCCTGTGCAGAGGACAGTGAGCTGAGACGGACCCTGCAGTCGCTGGCTTGCGGGAAAGCGCGGGTTCTGGTTAAAAGCCCTAAAGGGAAGGAGGTGGAAGACGGAGACAAGTTTATCTTCAATGGCGATTTCAAGCACAAGTTGTTCAGGATAAAGATTAACCAAATTCAGATGAAGGAAACTGTATGTACACACTTTCTCCTGCCATTTGCATGATAATAATTTTGTTCATTTGTTTTTCCTCTAGTTTTTCAAGACAGGGTCTCAGTACGTAGTTCAGGCTGGCCCTGAACTCACTATGTAGCCCAAGCAAGCCTCGAACTCACAGCAAATCTCCTGCCTCTGCCTCCTGAGCGCTGGGTTTATAGGTGTGAGCCACCACACCCGGCACTGTGGTGTGTAATACCGGGAGTCGAATCTGAAACCTTGCATTTGGGAGGCAGGTGCCGGAACTACTGAGCTAAATCCAAAGCATGTTTCTTAATGTAGTTGGGCGCATAACACTGACAAGGGTACTTGTTTGTACTAACAGTGTTCTCTGGACATCACAAGACCCAGGCTGTAGTTCCGTATCCCGCCCAGCATGCGGAGTCTACATGTTCCACACTGAGCTCCAGCCGCCCTGTGGTCAGCTTCATGCTGCCGCACGACCTGGCGGTGTTGGGGGCCCGGGCCAGGTCCTGAGCAGAGAGCACAGGGCCTGTGACTGCCCAGCACTGCCTGCGTCACTGACGGAGATGGCGGCCGAGCAGTGGGAGCAGACCCTCCTGAGACAGCACTGTGCCCCACGCCCACACCCGCAGCCTGCGAGGCCACGTCAGGCAGGTCCTTTGCGGGGCTGGTGCGGTGATGTCACGGGCCCGTACACGCTGCCCGTACACGGGCCTGAGCTGAGCGTGACGGAGGAGCCTGCTAGGCAGCGCCCACGCAGAGACGTGCACGTTCACCATGCGTTCTGACCTCTGCCCACGGCTAGCACAGCGCTGCCACGCCCACATGCCACCCACCAGCACAGATGGTGACCATGTTCCGTTTTCACGTGTCGGCGGTGGTCAGAAGGTCGCTGACGCGCACCTGCCCTTCGATGCTGCAGTGTCCATTGGTCTCCCACGCTTGCTGAGCCGCCCCGGTGGCAGCTGCCGGGGGCACCCATGGGCCCTGCTGCTGGGAGCCGTGGGCGTGTCTGGCACACATGACTGCCCGTCCTCACTGAGGTGGTGGCGGGGTGGGAAAGCCAAGCTGCAGAGAGGAGAGGCCTGTGCTTGTGGCTTCTCCAGCTGCCTCTCGGGAAGCGGCTGGGGCCCTGGGCCGCCATGTTGAGCAGGCGCACCGTGAGGCCGCGTCCAGCCACCAGAGACACTGTTAGCCGGTGTGTTTCTCTCCAACTGCTGGGCACAGTGCTCATCGGCGGTCCTGGTTCTCCCACCAAATCTCTTGACTTCTGGGCACTCATCCTGCCTGCTCCCCTGCTTTTCCAGTCCATTCCCTGGGACAGGCAGGAACTCCGGAGCCGGCCGGCCTCCCCTCCTCCTGTGCTGACCCCGGGTGGGGAGCGCTGACTACTCTTGGCTGACATGTCCGACTCACCGCAAGAGGCCCTGCCTTGCCCGCGGGCACCCCGGGGTTGCTCCATGGGGAGGGCTTCTGTCACTGCTTCTGTCACTGCGTCTCTGATCCCTGCTCGTTAGGTCAGGTTGTCACCTTTGAAGTACCCTGTGCATGCCGAAGCCACTTCGAAGTGAAGAGTCTGCGGTCTCCATGCACCTGCCCGGGCTGTGCAGCGCACGGCAGGTGCCCCTGGGGCCTGGGGCGGGCAGAGCTCTCGTTTCTGGAACAAGCTCAGATGCTGACTTGCTGCTGGAGTTAATATTCTGGTACCTAACCAGCATTCTTGCAGATGTCTTACGAGGAAAATAAAAATTTTAAAATCACTTGTAAAATTTTGGCTTTAAAATTTGGTATTCTGAGCTGAGCTTTCCTAAAACAAAGAAGAATGAGCAAAATAAGATTCTCTGCCTTTGATGTACTTCAAGACTTGAGTCTCATGCATCGTGGCGACATACACCTGTAATCACAGTTCTCTGGAGCTGAGGCAGGAGGACCACCATGAGTCTCAACACAGCCTGGGCTGCATAGACCAGCCTGCACTGTGCAGCAATACCTTGTCTTAAGAAAAACAAAAACTAAGTCATTAAACTCAAGAACTTGAAGAAGCCCTAGTGAAAACACCTCTTCACACTTGTTTTCTTTTATGTACAGGTTGAAGAACAAGTTAGCACTACAGAGCGAGTATTTCAGGATAGGCAATACCAGATTGATGCTGCTATAGTCAGAATAATGAAGATGAGGAAGACACTGGGTCATAATCTCCTGGTCTCTGAACTGTACAATCAGCTCAAGTTTCCAGTGAAGGTAAATGTCCTTCCGCGTAATATACTGTAGTGCAGGACGGACAAGGCCACAGAGGGAGGCATGGGCTGCTGCTGTCCATACATCTGGGCACCTGCCTTGCCTTCCCAGGCCTCTGCCACCTCAGTAAGGTGGTTCCGCAGCACTCAGGGGCAGTGATGGCAGTCACCTGGCACCTGCGGCAGGGTGGCATCTGTTGCTGCTGACGTGTGCCGCGAGTCTGCTCAGGTGTCTCTGAACTCTGTTCAGAAGCAGTGTTGCCCTCTGTGCCTACGGGGCAAGCTGGGAGGGCACTGCCCAGTGCCTCCTGGAGTCCACATACAGCTGGCCAGCTCCTGTGCTGCTCGGGGAGACCCCGGTGTGGGCACCCGCTTGAGATGGACTGGTTAGCACCTGAGAGGCAGACGGCGGCCCTTCAGGGTGACAGGTGCACACCCCACAGAACACGGTGAGTGTGCCCGAGCCAGAGCCAGGAGTCTCCCTTGGCACATGAAGACCCGCAATGGAGTGGATGTGTGGGGGACGGCTGGCCAGTGCCGTAGGATCCACACTGGGGTGACTGGGTTTCCAGCTGTGTCCCAGGAAGCAGGACCTGCCAGTGAGAAGAAGGGTTTGCTGTCTGGAAAACAGCTGGGGGCGGGGAAGCCCAGAGCCACCCTGAGGCGTGGCAGGGTCATCCTCTGATAGAGCGGCACTTGGGACCTGTGGCCATGCTGTGACGAAGTGCGGTACTCGAGGGAGCGATAGAGTTTCCTCCACACACACGAAAACACATCCCTGGCAGGATCTGCCCAGCGTGTGCCCTGCCTAGCAGGATCTGCCCGGCGTGTGCCCTGCCTAGTAGGATCTGCCTGGCATGAGCCCTGCCTAGCAGGATCTGCCCGGCATGTGCCCTGCCTAGCAGGATCCGCCCGGCATGAGCCCTGCCTAGCAGGTGCCGGGTGCCGACAGGAGGCGCTGTGTGGCACTGGGTCCGGACCATGCAGCACTTTCTGAAGTGGCCTTCTGTTCACTCTGTGGCCATCTTGTTTCCTGTGTAAAGCAGTGCAGAGTGAATGTGTGATGTCCGCTTGCACAGTCAGGAGTCCCGAGTGTGAGCAGTCCCTGTGTGATATGTGTGGTCTGCTTGTAACGGGTTTTGTCTCTTCTAGCCTGGCGACTTGAAAAAGAGGATAGAGTCCCTCATAGACAGAGACTATATGGAGCGAGACAAGGACAGTCCCAATCAGTACCACTACGTGGCATGAGGGCCGTGCCCGCTGTCTCTGTGAAGCAGACACGAGGAGCACAGCGGGTGGCACAGCGGCACCACCGAGGCCCCAGGCCTGTGACGGCGCCAGCGGGCCCTCGGACTGGACAGCAAGGACGTGACTCTTGGCCGTCCTCCCCACACTTGAGGATTTTCAGATGCCACATGTATCTTTCCCTCTCCAGTTCTTCCTCTAGTTCTTTTAGCCATTTACATTGTTTCTGTTGCTCTGTGCAAAAACAACTTCAAGGCAGGACACGAAGACATCAGGTAGCAGAGTTCCTTCCGGGTCTGCTCCATGGCGGGCAGCTACACATGTAGTATGTCCTGGTGTGAGGCCACGCATGACGGGAAGGACCTCGGCTGTGTTCGATGACAGGCAGAGCTGCATCCTCTCTGGCAGTGATGGCGCATCCCTGGCACTGGCCTCTGGCCTCTTTCTTGGAAGGTCTCACCCTTGGTGACTGGTGTTCTGTGAGCGGGTTTCTCGATGAGATCCGACGTGCCAAGAGGATCTGTGCCCGCTGCACTCCGGCTGAGCCACCGCCTGGCCGCCACGGCGTGGGCCTCTCGCCCAGTCTCATGTGCGTGTCTGTTGACTAGTCGGTGGGAATGGTGTGTCCGGGTTTCTGTGCCGAGATTGAGTTTGGCAGTCCCTATTTTGGCATAGGGTCACTGCTGTTTGATTTTTTAACTGCAGTATTTGTGTGATTGCCACAATAAAATCTGGTTTGGTTTCCCAGGCCTCGCAGGGACCGTTCTTGCTGTCTGCCGATGCCGCCTGGAGTGGGGTTTCGCAGGAGGCACACAGAAGGGTTCTGTTGGTGCTTGTTACAGGCCACGCACCTGTCCCGGGGAGGCTGGACAGAAGTTCAGTGGTGTTGTTAGGATGGTGACAATGACAAAGATACTTTTGTGGTGACATTGAAGAGTACTTTATATTTTACAGAACAGCATGTTTCATTTTGATGAAAAGCTACCAAAGGAATTTTGATCATGGTGTAAGTGTTAAAAGCAATATTTTCTGGAATATACCAAGTTTATATAATTTGATTTTATGCTAAATTATTTAAAAATTCTCCCTTTTTGAAACATGCATGTTCAAAATATGGCATCTTTTGGGTTCCCACATGAAAATCATTACTCTTTTAAGTATCATCCTTTCTATATTTGTAAATTTTCATTTGAGTTCTACAATATGTGGTCAATGAAAGACCAAATAGATTTCTATTTCTTATATTTTAAGTTCATCGTGTCTAGAGATTAATATTGTAATTTAATATAGACTTACTTTGAATAAAACTAGTTGTCCTTAAAACTACATTAATAAAACTTTTTGGTATGCAGACTTCACATTCCTCCTAACTCCTCAGCAGCTGGCACCATTGCTTCAGGGGACGCGCCCAGAGCAGGAACACGGCGGCCGCCTCGGACGGCCCGGTGAGGAGCAGGGCCGCAGGCTCAGCGTCCTCCCAAGCGTCCTCCCAGCAGCCCACACGTTAGCAGAGGCTCCTGCGGCTAGTCTGAAGGCACAGAGGGAGGCGGGGGGAGGAAAGGCACTGAAATGGGAAAGAAGGTGAAAGTGGAGATTAGATAATTATGTACCTAGAAAATCTTTAAAATGAAGAGTTAGGACAAAATTAACAGAAATGTCAGTACCCTTCCTCTAAACACAGACTAATAATGGTTGACATAGGCGCGTAGTCTCCATTGCAAAGGATAAAATATTCACTGAGGGGCTGGAGGGTTAGCTCAGTGGTTCCGGCGCCTGCCTTGCAAGCACAAGGATCTGAGTTCGATCCCCGGTAACCACATATAATGCTGGGAGTGGAGACACGCCCACCAACAATCAACACCGCATACCACAATGCCGGGCGTGGTGGCTCACGCCTGTAATCCCAGCACTTGGGAGGCAGAGACAGGAGGATGGTTGAGTTCGCGGCGGCTTGCCTGGGCACCATAGTGAGCTCAGGGCCAGCCTGAACTACAAAGCAAGACCCTGTCTCAAAAAAGCAAAAAAAAAAAAAGTTCACTGAAAGAGAAGAGCTGCTTGGAAGGCCTTTCCAGATTACTTGGGCCACATAAGAAGGCAGGACAGGTGAAAGGCACCTGCATTTCTCACCTTCTTTATTGGCGTCTGACGACACGGAAACAGCTTTGCCGGGAAACGGACACACCGGGCTGCAGGCCCAGCCGGGAGAAGCCAGCGCAGGCGTGGGGGGCCGTGCTCCGGTCAGGCGGCTCGGCTCCCCAGATACGCCATAACACGCCGCAAGTCCCAGGCAGTTAACAAAATCGAAAAAACAAAGACTGAGGAAAACACATTTTTTTCTTTTGTTCTGCTGTTATTATTTTTTTGTTTTTTGCTTTACTGGGGATTGAACCTAGGGCCTTACACTGAGCTATATCCTAGGTACTTTTTTTTTTTTTTTTTTTTTTTTTTGTGAGACAGGGTCTCACTTTATAATCCAGACTGCCCCTGAGCTCACTATGTTAGCAATCCTCCTGCCTCTGCCTCCGAAGTGCAGGCGTGAGCCACCACGCCCGGCACTGTGCTGTGTGGTACTGATTGCTGGTGGGTGTGACTCACCACGCCCGGTATTGCTGTATGTGCTCACCCGGGATCGAACCAGGGACCATGCTCTTGGTAGCCAGGCACAGGAACCACTGAGCTAAATCTCTGCCCCCCCCCCAGGTACTTTTTTGTATTTTTGAGATAGGATTTTGTTAAATTGCCCATGCTGGTTTGAATTAACAGTCCTGCCTCAGCCTCCCAGAGTCCTAGGACTACAGAAAGTTTCCACCACACCCAGCTAGATACTAATTTTTATGTCTTTTTCCATTACTCTATTAAGTTAAATTCCATTTTTAAAAGAACAGATTGACACTGCCATTTAGTTTCACATTTCTGTGGTGCTGGGCATGGAACCCAGGCCTTGCTCAGTGTAGCCCCTACAGCTGAACTCCCCCAGGCTCTCCTGATACCTTTTTAAGTCCACAAAGGGAAGAAAGGTTAAAACCAGAAACGTTAGGGCTAAAAAAAGACAACAGTTAATGTCCATAGCACACCTCTCAGGAAGAGGCAGCCCGCCGGCAGTGTGAGTCTTCCTGGGCTTAGAGCGGGGGGGCCTTGACAGGATGAGTGGGCAGGGAGGCCCGGCGCTGACAGCCATGGGGTCTCGCCCAGCATGAGGGCTCAGAGCACAGGAGGAGCCCAAGAACCCTAAGTGGCTAGAGGGACATGGCTGCTGCCTGCAGAAGGCAGGAGCTGGTGCTGGGGGTCACTGTCCAAGGTGGAGGGGAGGGTTATGCCCTTGGGGTGGGTGCCAGCAAGGCTGGGGCAGGCATAGCAGAGGAGGCCCCGCCCCCCCCCAGGCCCAGTATGGAGGGGACCAGAAGAGGGGCCTGGTCACTGCCATTCTGGGAGAGAAATGTGGAAGTGACAGCAGCTGTCCCCACCCTGGCCCTGCTTGTTCGGACCCTGATGGGTAGAAGGTGTGGTGATGGGTCAGGAGGGTCCCAAGAGTGCACACCAGGCATGGAGGCACCATGGAGTGGTCTGCCGTGGGTAAATAACGGGGTGTCCTAACAGGGTGCCCCTCCACGGGCCAGGCAGTGTCCCCCACAGCATCTCTCTCCTGAACAGCCCATCTTGTCCTGACAGGCAGCACAACATCCCCAGTACCCATACATTCAGAGACCATCACAGAGCGCGGGGTGAGCCGCGTCCTGGTGCAGATAGGGCATTGACACTGCGTTGTACAAGACAAGAGGACATGGCCACGGCAGGGCCACTGTGGTGTGCTGTGACCGGAGTCCCAGCAACTGAGATCAGGGCTCAAAGTGAGGCTTCCCGCTTCCACTGTGCAGCGTGAGTTTTGTGTCATCAGAACAGGCCGCAGCCTCGTGAGAGGACTGGCACTGGCTGGGTCATTCATTCCCTCATGCTTGACTTTATCATCACAAATGATACTTTGTTGTTGTTGTTTGGGGGGTGGTTTTTTGAGCCAGGGTCTTGCTTTGTAGTTCAGGCTGGTCCTGAGCTCACTAGGTAGCCCAGGCAAGCCTCAAACTCAGCAATCCTCCCACCTCTGCCTCCCAAGTGCTGGGATGACAGGCATGAGCCACCATGCCTGGCACTGTGGTGTGTGGTTACCAGGGATCAAATCAGGGACCTAGCGCTTGCCAGGCAGGTGCCAGAACCACTGAGCTAAATCTCCGGCCCACAAATGATACTTTCTGTGCTTAAGTCTACTCCTTCATGGATTTGAGCCTTCCTTCTTCTGTCTTCTTGTCTTGCTAAAACAGGTCCTTTGGCAACACTCAGGGAAGGTCCAGAGACTTGTTCTCAACCCTTTCTGTCTCTTTGCATCAGTGCCCAGGAGCCCCCGATGAAGAAGTCTAGGCTCTTGCTCTTCATCCCCGGAATGCAGAGGCTGCAGGGGCGTCTTCCCCCTCCAGCTTCCACCTCGCCCGCGCTTCCGGCCCCAGCTCTGCGGGGATCCACTGCCCTGCACCAGCCCTCAGCTGACCACACAGTCACAGACAGCCGCCCGGGCCTGCCTATGGTGTGGGCTTCCTCTCGTGGCCTCTGTCGCATGATAATCGCTCGTCCTCGATCGCTCATCTTTAGTAACAGACTTGTTTTCGTTTTTTGACACTGGATTGAGCGCAGAACCTGACGCCGCCACACCCCCGGGCCTTTATTTATTTTTTGAAGTAGGGTCTCGCTGAATTGGCCCCACGGCCCTTGAGCTTGAGACTCCCCTGGCCCGAATGCCCCGGCAGCCAGATTCCAGGTGCGTGCCACTGCAGTGGCACACGTGCCCCGCTCTCTAACAGACTGTTTTATGGCTACAATGTCTTCTTGAAACTCTGAGGTACTAACTGAGTTTTGAGGTTCTCGCTTCCCACCTATCTAGGGCAGAGTTGGGAACTTTTTCTGTGATGGGTCAGAGAATGAACGTAAGCTGTAATGGAAAATTATGGTAATTTTAAATTTTAAAATTTATGGGCTGGGGATTTAGCCCAAGTGGTACCGCGCCAACCTTTGATGCACAAGGGCCCAAGTTCTATCCCTGGTACCACCAAAAAAAATGGCTGCAGTAAAAGACAACACAGTGCCACGACTCCCTCTCAGAGTCGCCCCCTTCGCTGTGGACGCGCTCCACCCTCTGTCCTGCACAGTCCTCGGAGGTCATTCTGACTGGGGAGCGCTGGCGCTCGCACAGGGGCAGGGCCGGCGAATGTGGGGGACACAGCAGCCGCCTCCCGCCGGTGGCACTGGGCAGCCGCAGTCACGGGTCTGGTCCCCGTGGACATTCAGGGCTCCACGCCCCCGCAAGAACCACAGGGCACTGTTCCAAGTGAGGGAGCGTCCCGAGGGCTTACGCATCCTGGGCCCATGGAGCCGTGTGTGCCCAGGACAGCAGCGCAGGCGCGGAGCTGGCACAGGGGCCAGTGCGGGCGGAGCGAGGGAGGAGAAGCAGAAGCGCCTCTCCGGCCTCCACCGGAGACGGGGCAGGAGGTAACTGCTCAGCGGAGGAGTCGCCCCCGGGAGCTTGACAAGGGCCCCCAAGGCCCCTCCTCAGCACAGTCAGACCTTCCAGGGCACTGTGGAAAGCGGTGTCTGCCCGCCCCGGCTGGACTCTGAAACAGAAGGCCCAGGCCAAGCCCTGGCTCTGCCGGCCTTCCAGACGGAGCCGAAGGACCTGATCCTTAGAACCGCTTCACACCGACAAGGGTGAGACCGTGTAGGAAACAGGGTTGGCCAGGAGCACAGAGGCCGCCGTGGCGGGGCCTGGGTGGACACAGATGCTCCCACTATCTCACCGTCTTCACGAGTCATCACCACCTACTGGCCTTCGGTGTCGTGGATCCCAGCCGGCACTCAGAGCAGAGGCCCCGCCAGCCCACCCTCCCGGCGCAGCTGCGCCTGGGTCCCAACGCGGTCAGCCCGCGCTCCCGGGGCTCCCCCAAGCCACGTGGCCGGCCACCAGCACCGCGGGTGCTCGCCCAAGCCTGGATCGTGGCCCGAGCCACGGCCCCTCTCACCGGGCGCCCTCCCTGTGACCCGACGGGGGCCCCAAGGCCTGTGCAGAAGCGGCTGGTCTAGCCCTGGTGCCCTGTCCTGCTGGGTTCCGACCTGTTTCTGCGTTTCCTCTTTCTAACAGGCCCCAGAAGGGCAGCTGGGTGGGGGCCCCTGCGGGTCACCCTGGAGGGCTCTCTGAAGGGCAGGGCACCTGCACAGCTTGTCCGGGTGCCTGTTTCACAGACGTGCACAGGTGACATGGGTGTCTTACACAGATGAACCTAGCGCACCTGATTTATAAAGTTAAAAGAACAAAGCAAAGAGGAGGCCTCTTGCCCAGCTCCCCCTGGATAACAGGACAGGCAAGAAGACGGGCTCAGCCACCGTGGCTTTCTGACGGCCTCGACTGTCATTCTCGAACCTGAAGGTCCTTTCTGTGGTCAGACAGAAGCAGGCAGACCACACGAAGCCCTCGCACACAATCCCGCAGCTACGCACCTCCCGCCCAGCGGGGCCCTGTTACCCCTCCTGGCGCCGCCTCCCAGCAGCCCTCCCTGAGCACGACGGGCGGCCCCACGGCACGGGCGGGAGCTGGCTTGAGCCCTCCCCGCCCACTCTGACTCAACTCCGGCACAGAAGTGGCTCGGGCGCTGCACCCCGTCGCTGTCTCCCGTGTCAGGAGGAGGCTCTGGAGAGCGTTTCACTCTCCAGCAGGACAGGTCCCAGCAAGCACCGCCCAGGCTGGGCTTCTCCGGACCGGTCGGCGAGCATGGAACAGGCCTGGCTGTGGGGCTCCATCCCTCGGCACCCTGCCAGTGCCTTCAAACTCTCTACTCTGCTTTGAAAGTGCGCTTCTCTTTGCTTCTTAAGGTTCCTTTTTCATAACCTTCTAGGAAGAAAACTATGTTGTGAGAACCTCACGGAAATGTGAGGCTGGCCTGGGGGGACCGCTGGCATCCACGGATTCAAGAGGTAATGAGAGTCAAGGTGTGTCACGTACAGGTACAAATCCTTAGTGCCGAAGGTGACCATAATGTATACACAAAACCTACCGATAAAATCGATTTTAAAAAAAGAATTCAAGAAGTAGTAACAGCCGTCCAGCAGCAGCAACAGCAGTGATCCCTGCTGTCCTCAGAGGCCTAACACTTCCAGGACAGAAGCAGGCTTGAGTTCCACGAGTGGCTCCAGGAAGTGATCCAGAAGCCTCCAGCGGTCCAGCAATAATCCTCCAGGGAACTTTCCAGAGATGTGTACAAGGTGCATGTAAAAAGATGTCCTCCAGTTGGGTATGGTGGCACAGGCCTGCCACCCAGCACTCAGGAGGGTACGGCAGGAGGACCGCTACCATTTTGAGGCAGCCTGAACTATATGGCAAGACCCTGTTTCCAAAGAAAAAAGTGTTCTCAGTGACATTATATTTAAATAGCAAAAAGAGTAACAATCGCAAGTCCCATAGAAGAGTGTGCACTTTAAAAAAGTATTGTATGGGGCCGGAGATTTAGCTCAGTGGTTCCAGTGCCTGCCTCGCAACTGCAAGGTCCTGAGTTCGATTCTGGTAATCACATACAGTGCTGGGCGTGGTGACTCACCCTGTGATAAGAATCTGTATTTACTGCACTTGCAGAACTGTGGCCTCCCTGTACTAAACCTGCCCGCGTGGACCACTGTGGCTCACTGTACATCAGGAATGGGCCGAAGCCAGGATCTCAAGGGGGTGGAGGGAGTGGCAGCAAGTCCAGCTGAAAAGAACCACGAAGCCGGCAACAGACAGAACAGACACCCGAGCTGCCCACCCAGCCCTGGCCCCGGCAGTCTCACCACGACTCAGCTCGGCTGGGAGGCGGCGCTCCGAAGCTGGTGCCAGGCTCCGTGCCAGACCCCAGGGGCACCTCCTTCCTGCCAGCCTGGTGCCTGAAGTCCATGTCACCACAGCAGCCATCCCTTCTGATACATGATCATCCAAAAATTCTTGGATAAAGAAAAAATAACAGAGAATTCAGGCAAAAAGAGAAATAAAAACAAATGATTCTACTTGTTTGATAAATGACTAACTGGAAGAATAAAACACCTGGTCCTATAATGAATGCTAGTAGTATACAGATTAGACACCATGGCTTTTTCCCAGTTTATTCTCTGGGGAAACAAATGCATATACAAAAGTGTTTATCCCCCCCCAATTTTTTTTATCATGTTATTACTCATACTAGCAGATGATACAGCTTTATATAGCTATTAAAACAATTTCTGACCTGGGGATTTAGCTCAAGTGGTACCATGCCTACCTTGGAAGCATAAGGGCCCAAGTTTGATCCTTGGTATCACCAAAAAAAAACAAAAAAAATTTTTTTCCTAGATTCTGTAGTTTATGGGAAAACATTTGTTACAACTGCAGAAGTGAGACATGAAATGAAAAAATTTTTGAAGACCACATACATGTGTTAAAACATACATGGGGCTGGGGATTTAGTTCCGTGGTTCCAGTGCCTGCCTTGTAAACTCAAAATCCTGAGTTCGATCCCAGTAACCACATACAACAATGCCGGGCGTGGTGACTCACGCCCACCAGCAATCAATACCACATACCACAGTGCCAGGCGTGGTGGCTCACACCTGTCATCCCAGCACTCGGGAGGCAGAGGCAGGAGGACTGCTGAGTTCAAGGCTTGCCTGGGCTACATAGTGAGCTCAGGGCCAGCCTGGACTACAAAGGGAGACCCTGTTTCAAAAAAAAAAAAAATACAATACAGAAATAATGGCTAGTAAGTAGTGAAATTTTCCCCTTGATCCCAATTTCCACACTTCTCAGCTATTATAAACAACTATTATTTTCATGGTAGAACTGCAAACTTTGGGGAGAATACCGAAGCTCAAACGAGAACCTGACGGTTGCCAGGCAGGGACAGTGCCATGCTGCCAAGCTCCACCCCGCCTCCAGCTGCTGTCAGATGGCTTCAGCTGGATGCCATCCAATGAAATGCCGCAGCGAGGAAGGTCCTCAACATGAAGCTGTTCACACTCCCGCTTCTTTACCAGCCCCACCAGGGGCAAGGACCCTGCAGGAGCTGCGGGAGCACAGAACCCACCCCGCCTCCCCGCCTCCGGGCTCCACGTCAGCACCCCATGGAGCCTGACTGAGCACTGCCGCGCTCAGAACGACGTGGAAACGTCTCTCTGGCGTGGCCCCTCTTGTCTCTCTCACCGAGACCATCTTTGGCAATTTTTATTGCATGGACTCAGACTTGCAATCTTCCAACCTACTAGCTGGGATTTAGGTGTCAGGCTATTCTTCCCAGCCTGTTTTGGTTTTAATTTTGACAGGATCTTGTAAATTCCCAGGACGGCTTGAATAGTGATGGCTAATCTCTTAGAGACAAAGGCCCAACTGCAACCCAAAGCCCATTGTTAACTGTTGGCAAAGAGCCAACACTGCAGTTACACCTGGACACTGAGAATTTAGTTTAGAACAACTCATACATTGACATCTTTTATCTTAAAACCTTTGTGTGACACACACAGTTTTGCGTTGGAGGCTAAACGGGGCTGCTTCTGTACCCTGTCATCCGGTGCTTGGCTGCCAGGCCGTGCTGGGCTCCAGAGGGGCTCTGTGCGCCTGGGCGGCCCCAGGGCCAGCAGTTCGGCACCACTGGCTGCCATCTGCACGGACCCTGCTCCAGCCTCCCCAGCAGCTGGGTTACAGCTGTGACTTGGCTGTTTTGACACCGCCGTG
>PVIC010022056.1:0-28002 GCA_004025085.1 Thryonomys swinderianus
TATATATATATATAAAACCTTAGAAAACTGTATTTACTATATGTGTGCAAAATATTGTTAAAGATCAGGGCTGAGATTTTGGCAGCCATGATAGATTACTTAACAGCAGCCATAAAGGATATTATGGATTTGCAAAAAATGAAAAAGTAAAGCAATCGTTAACTGGTAAAATGTGTCAGTATTTTATTTTGAGTTCATTTCCTCAATGAAAAATGTATCTCTTGGGCCGGAGGGTTGGCTCAGTGGTTCCGGCGCCTGCCTCGCAAGCGCAAGGTCCTGAGTTCGATGCCCGGTAACCACATAGAATGCTGGGCGTGGAGACACGTCCACCACAATCAACACCGCATACCACAATGCCGGATGTGGTGGCTCACGCCTGTCATCCCAGCACTCGGGAGGCAGAGACAGGAGGATTGCTGAGTTCGTGGCGGCTTGCCTGCGCACCATAGTGAGCTCAGGGCCAGCCTGAACTACAAAGCGAGACCCTGTCTCCAAAAAAAAAAAAAAAGTATCTCTTTAGTGAAGGTAAAGGGAGAAAAATGGCAGGACACAAAGAAATTAATTATAAAATGAATATGTGTAATGAAATCTCAGCATGTTACAGAGGGAATTTACTAGCTAGAGGAGGGATAAGAGAGAGAGAAACAGCAGAAAATGCTCCTGTTCTTTGGCCTTGAAGGTGTCCTGCTTGTGAATTATTCCAGAGGACAGAACATTTTGCCTTGTAAAAATACGAGCTCTATTCTAGATGAGATAAAGATTCTATACAACTAAAGAATGACATTGTAGCAAAATATCATTCTAAGTATTAAGCAAAAAGCTTACTTGTTTAAACTAACTGGGTGAATATTAAAATAATCTCAAAATCCCAGAAAGTAATGTCATCTGACAGGAATTTTACAGCAGCCTATCTTCCAAGATTACACTCAGGTAATTCTGTCATGAGTAGGACAACGAAATGGGTGCTTAGTTACATGTTTCTCTGTGCAGAAAGAAAATTAATTCTCAGTACTTGCTATTTAAAGCAGTTCTGTCCGAAAGCACTTTGTGTGATTGAGGAAATGTTCATTCTTCATTGTCTAATATGGTAGCTAAAAGGCAGCTGTGGCTATTATGCCAGCTACTGTAACTGAGGAACTAAATTTTTTTAATTGAATTCTTTATTGGAACATTTTATAGACAGCTCACAATCACACTCAACACTGGGGAATTTGTACCAGTATATGACACATGTTATTTCTCATTGTTACCCATATCTCTACCCACCGCACAACCCACAACCCCTATAGACATGTTCTTTCTTTTTCTTTTCAAACCGTATTTATTCTTATGAGGAACTAAATTTTAACTTCAAGTAATGAAAACTTAACCCAAATAGGTTAGCATTTCAAGCAGTACAGATCTAACAAATCAGTTCAATTCTTGACAGTTCAATTCTCAACAAATACAGTGAAAAATGAGCAAAAACAAGAAGAATATACAAAAGCATCTAACACTTATTTCTCCTGCTGCTGTTACACACTCTTTCCCTCATTTCCAAAACGTTTCCTTTACAACTTTGTTTTCCCTTGGAAGCAATTTCTTTGTTGGAATTTCTCTAGACCACTGCAAAGTACCTTGACAGTGTGAGATGTGAAAGCCTAGAAATTGGAAACAAAGTAGGAAATACAAATTAAACAGTCTGTTTACTCTCCGTAGGTTTATACATCATTCTTTCAAAGCTTTGTGAACTGTTTCTTTTGAATGCAAAACTCTTCAAACATCCACAGACCCAATTTTCCACTACCCCAATATACCTCTCATAACAGATTTGTGTAAAATGCAAATTACAAACAAATTACTGTTATAAATAAAGGACAATTTAATAGATTATTGTTTTAAATAAATTTTAACTCCCTTTGTTGTTATCATCTGAAGCAAAATAATTTAAGATTAGAAAGCAAATGTTTATGATTTGGGGTATCATCTAGTCCATTGGGAGAAAAACCTGACTCCATCTATTTATTTAGTGATATAAAAAAGCACTGCCTAAGACTGATCCCTAGATGAGATCATGAGGAAATGACATCACTGATAAGCAAAGAAATTGTGTTAGTGACTTTTACATGAGATTTAATTTCAATCCAAACCCTCGCTTTCTGGATGCATGTTGCTCTTTTAACTCTTTTATACAAATAGTTGTCATTTCATGCCTTACTAAAAATCTTAACGATGAAAATAATCAGAACACTGGAGATATTTAAGGTCCTGAAAACAAGAAGAGAAATTTTGTTTTCTGCTTGGAAGAGCTCCACACGCACCATCTGCTGCCGTGTGACTCCCATGATGCCCGTGAAAGCGTGCGTGCACGCATGAGGAAGCCGAGAATAAAGAGATTCTCACAGCTACACGAACTGGAATCTAGGAAACCACAGCATCCGCCTTGAACCCCATTCAAATTAATAATTAGGCCCAAGTGATGTATTTTTGGTCCAGTACTGAAGCACATTTCAAAAGGAAAATGCCATCCAGGGTCTTCATTATTGCAGTCACAACGCAACTCATTCAGCTCGGGCTAAGATGCGTGAATGGATGTGCGGCCTTTGTACTGTATTGTGCGGCCCAGCAAAGACAACATAAGGCTAACACGGCAAAGAACTTGTGCTCTTTTCTCATGAGTCTACACTATCACAGGTTCACGGTGCCTTTCACCTTACTCCCAAGGCAGTACACACTGTTCCCTTGCCTATTAATTTATTGAATAATAATAATACTTATGCTGAGCAATACTTCCCAGATCCTACTGGTATTTGGGTCAAAGGCAAAATAGCAGATATGACACTTTCTTAGAGAACTGTAAAAGCCCAACCCTAAACGCTGCAAAACAATAACAAAAGTTCTGAATTCCCAGTCACATCAATCCTGAAAGATCCTAAAGAAGATTTTAGAAGAATTGCTATTACCTGTGTTGACTTTATAGTAAGAAGTCATTTCTCAAAGTAGTTCTGAAGAAAAGAAATAAAGAATCCACAAATTTACCTGAGTGAATAAACTGAGTGGCACTTCTACTGCAAAGGGCAATAGTCAAACTCTTAGAATACTTATTTCACAGGTCCAGAGGTGACATTCTTAGAAACTACTTACTTAGAACCTTTAAGCAGAAATGAATCTCATTTGGAAAGTGGACCCCTGCTTGTAACATGGAGGAATGAAGCACTTTTAGGGTTAGTATAACCATCATAGTATGGATCAGATGCTGTTCAGAATAGTTGCACCTCTGGCATGTAAACATTAAATAACCCATGACATCAATATTTATTGTATTAATACTTTAAGCATGAATTAAATATATTTCCATGTTTGCAGCAGCTGTCTGGAAAACCTGCTATTTAAAGAGAAAAAGCATACCTTCAGAGTTTGGTAGAAATACTAGAAAACCTAAGATTATATTTCATAACTAGGAGAAATATGTATAGATACTAGAAATACATAAAGATACTAGGAGGAATAAGTACACAGCATAAGTAGCATAAATAATCATAATTATATTCCATGAATAATAATAGCGCTTTTTGACTGGCCAAAAATGTCTTAACATGGAATTATGCTGCACATCTTTACCCAAATTCACAAAATGTTTAGTGACTACTGATTTTGTGGAAATTTTGGAAAAGCAAGTTAGGGAAGAAGATAGCTTCTATGGTGGCAGGGGAGAAGAGTGCCACTTTCAGCCCTAGCTATTTAGAACATGTTGAGCGATCTTACAGATTCTTCCTGTCCTGCTCTGCTGACCTTGGAAGATACACTTTTCAGAGGGTCTGATTGCAAGATAGAGAAAAGCTGGCCAAGCTGCATTCGATTTCACAGCAGTGGGAAGCATGCATGCACACGCGCACACACAACACACACACACACACACACACTTCCGTCTTACAAAATCATTAGGGCTGAGTTTATTTTTCTTTTTACCTCATAAAGCAAAAGCAAGCTTATGCTGTATAATTTCAAGAAATTTTCAAAATCCCGTAAAATATATTTAACACCCTTTCAGGCCTCTACCACCGCTGTATTCCTTTGCATTTGATTATGAGCAGTTGATGAATTTCATGGCTAAAGTTCTCCACTTATCTCTATAGGAGCAGGGTAGCTGGGCATAAAGGCTGATCTTTTAGAGTTCACGTAACTTCTTTCAAAAATGTAGTTGTTGGGAGAACAGTACTGGTTGTTTAGCCAAAAATGCCTTAAAAGGGAATTTTAAGAACTAGCTAAAGAATTTTCCAGTGGCTCAAATTGCTCCTTTGGTATGAATACTACAGTGTGGTCTGTGCGTCATCTGAGTTGTCTTTATTTATACTTTGTGGAGGACATAAGACTCAAAGATGAACACTTCGTGGTGTCTGGAGTATTACTTGCTTATTTGATCCCACGGCTCGTCCTGTTCAGGAACAACGGATTCACTTACAATCGGTTGCTTCCCCTTTCTACTGCAACTGAGTCATAGAACCCATGAAATTTTCTGCCTGTAAGCTAGTGCTATGTAAATCATGTTCAAAGGCATTACCAAAGGTATTGTGAACTATATAATTATTAGAAGCAAGTGTTCAAGAATTACTTATGAATTATGCATAAACAATGGGTCTAAGACATATTAATTTTTGAACTTATTTCTAATAATTGTATAGTTTTATCATTAAGTTTTATATATTAATAAAAAATTTATTTTAACTGAAATCAAATGTTAATAAAGAGTCATCTACTATTTAAATACCTGCTACTCAATGGAAGAGCAAATTTACATAAGTTCTGAAGATCAAAGGATAATGGTAGCTGGGGAGCTGATACACTATACATGCTGGGGCGTATTGTTTCACATGGTGATGGAGCTTGTTTCTTTTTTTAACTTGTAGTTGAGCACTAGGATTTTAGGATAAGGTATACTCACAACTGCTCATCTTTGGCTTTGCATCTCTTCTGCTTTGCACTGTCTGACTCAATCAAGGAAAGATTCTAGGAGAGTAAAACTATATTCACAAACTGGCAAGTTGTATTTCGCCATCTTTCTGTCTGTAATTTGCCTTTAAAATTTAGAAGTCATCTACACTTTCTGTCAGCTACAGGATGAAGTGAAATGATTTCTTTCGAATCTAAACTTTTTTTCAAATACAGGTCATTGTTTATTTTCTACATATGTTAGGAGAGGAAAAAAGAATGGCTTTAATCTTCAGCACAAAATAGTTAAACTAAGACCAAATTTATTAGGAAATCATATTTCTGAACTCAGTTTATAGTCAAAGGAATATGCGTTATACTCAGTGTATATTTAGAAATTTATTGCCTTAGGTCGATCATTAAAAGAGCAGAAACTCCTATAATTATGATCCAGATGTGATTTTGCCACAGTTAGGCAAGCATTCAAGGTACTTTTCAACTCTGATTTTTAATCGTAGCACAAAATTGAATATTCTTCCTTTTCATAAAATTTGCAGTATTGTATTTTAAAATTAACTGTGCATTCACTGATACTAAAATAAATCTTTTGGTTTTACCTTGGTTTTCTTTTCCAGGAAAATATTGTTTACTTTCTAACTTTCTTATACATTGTTTCAACAGTTGTATGTTGAATATATACAACAGTATATATTAAATATATATTCAGTAGTATGTCCATGTAGTAATAACTGACATTTTACAAGTATTTTTGAATGATCAATACATCTTGACATTCACTTGACTACCAAGTACCTTAGAAGCTTGCCTTTTGTGTTAGCACTGTCAAGCAATGACAGGTCTCAAACAAAAGCTATAATCTTGAAAGGATTTGACTGGGAAATTCATCCCTATTTACAGATCAATCTACAGAGCAATCTCTTCTTTACAAAGTTCTTTTAGCTATAGACCAATCTTTTCCCAATCATCAGATTACAGAAAGCAAATAAAAATGGGAGGAAAATTAAAATGAAAAATTTCAAATCAGATATTATCAGATATACACAATCTATGTTTCTTCAAAACAAACAAAGTACAGTCAAACATTCTTTGTTGCTGGCACACTATTTGGACTACATTATTTGAGAAATCACATGAACATTTTAAATATAGAATTGTTGCTTTTATATAAACTGTCAAACCATTGAGTCAAATGATTTGATAGGGTTGTTTAATTATCAAAGACAGAATTAATTCATTTCCAAATAAGTTTCATTGTCCTTCTCTGATGCTCATGTGTATGATTAGTATAGGATATAGCAGCCAAATATATACAATGGAATATCAGGCAGCTTTAGAAAAGAATTAAATCCTACCAGTTCCAACAACATGAATGAACCTGAATAATACTACACTAGTTGAATTAAGCCAACCACAGAAGGGTACATACTGCATGATTTAGTTCATACAAGATGCCTGAAATAGTCCAACTCTCAGAAGAAGAAACTGTGATAGTAGTTGCCAAGATCTAAGGGAAGGAAGGAAGTATGGACTATTTGTACAATAGGGATAAAGCTTCAGTTATGCTAAATGAACAAGTATCAGAGGTCCGCTATACAACACAGTGTTTACAATGAATGATACTACATGTGAATTTTAATTTTTTAAAATATTCTTATTTAAGAATATTTAAGAAGTGTTGTAAATATCTTTTACCTTGATTTTGATGATGTACCAGTCAGTGTTCACTAGAGAAACAGATATTTGTATATTATTTGTTTTGACTACATGGGTGGATCATAGAGAGGGACAGAGACAGAGAGAGACAGAGAGACAGAGATTACACGCATATGAATTTACACGGTACACTTACAATTGCTGTCAGTGAGTCAGGTGTGGAAGAGCTCAAAGGGGCATCTGAGTGCTGGAGGTCTAGAAGTTACAGCCAGACTCGAAGGCCGGGAGCTCTCCATGGAGTCCCATCAGAGTCCTTGTCAGAAGCTAAAGGAGCTATGCTGGAGGATGACATCCACGGGGAAGGCAAAGACTAGGGCTCCTCAGGGCCTTCCTCCTGTCCATCTGTGCCTTCCTTCCGTCCTTCTGTGCCCTTTTTACTCCATCCAGGCTGAGCCTATTTGTTGGTACCACTCACACCCCAGGTAGGTCTCTCATCCTCTGTAAATCCATTCAGCCACGCCCAGAACTATGCTAATCCAGTCAGTTGGGCATGTCTCACTCAAGGGACACAACGGTTCATTATCACAAATGGTGCCACAAGAAGTTGCCTATGTCCAAACTATCAAATTATACATGTTAAATAAGGGTCATTCTTTGTACACCTATAACAGTTGTGGAAGCAAAAAAAAAGTGCAAAATATTAATTGTATTCTTCCTGTAGTCCTAAATTGGAAATATATAGTATTTAGCCTGTTTTCAAGCTAAATGTAAGTATGATATCACAGTCCCCTTTTGGGCTTCATTTTTTCTACAGTTAAAGTTCTGGAGTGAACTAAGAAGGCCAGAGCCTTTCCCACAATTCACGCGAGCTTCAAAGGAGCTCATTTTGTCTCTAATCCCTAGTCTTCCTTTCACCCCAGCCTTTACAAGATCCCACAGAAATGCCTCTCTTCATTTCTCCTACTTTAATATACTTTAAAAACTTCTTTCTCTGTCCTTGTGAGATTACCTCCTTTTCAAAAGTATCTCAGCAGTTTTCCAAACCAGGAATAAATCTTTCTCAGGGGCCTTGCAGGCATTCAAGGAAATGTAATCATCAGAGATCCACACTCCTATCTCTCCTCTGGGGAAGAGTAGGAGCCGAACTTTAGTAGATATCTTGCTCCAGTTTTTACGGCTACGTCCTGACGCAAAGATACGAAAGTTTGTTTCTTCTCTGGGTAAAGTTAATTGGCAAACACTAAACATTTTCCCATTCTTTGTTCAAGAGGAGCTGAGAGTGGATCCCTTGCCCTGTCCTCATGCAGTAGCTTTGAATAAAGTCTCCTTGCTTGTTCCACAGTGTTCAGTGAAATTTTGCCAGATAGGATGAATTAAATAATTCCCCAAAGACATTCTATTGGGGAACTTTGTGATTCTATTTAGGGATTTTTTTTTATTTGAGTTGAATGCAAAAGAAGTCATAACCACTCTACAGAATGTTAAAAAATAAAATATGGTGCTTCATATTGAGCAAAATCAGTTACTTGCCTGTTTATAGTTACTAGCACTCATTCAGCAGCTCAAGGAACTGATCAAACATTTTTCATAATTCATCCTGATTTTGTGTTAAATACTTCAGCACATTTCAGAGTGAGATACAAGCCTTTGCCATCTCCAGAGTACCACTTTATCTTTTTTCTGTTCTACTGTTTCAAAATGATTAGCTGAGTTTCAACCATCAGATATAAGCAATTTAAATTTACATAAGGTATAATCACATCTTAAGAAGGTAATGTAATTAACCAGCTATTTCTTCCATATTCTTGAAATCACTTTCTACTTTTCCTGTACAGGAGAAAGGAAGTGGACTAGTCATCATTCACTCTTTCTTCCTTCATATTTTACTATATTATTAATTCAGTGTACAGAATATTATAAATGTTTTATCTCAGTTTTTATGACTGGAGCCACTGTAGCTTGTGACTATGTGCTGAATTAATGAATGAATAATGAATGGAAAAATTTACTGATCATTTTCTCCCATTGCCTATCTTTGTGGAATAATAGATACCAATGTAAACATCTGATATTCTTATAATTACACATGTTGCTTATTTTACATGGTTAGTGAGATGTAAACTCATTTTTAAATACTGCTGTGATCTAGGTTTTTGGCAATTTCAGTTGTAACAATTATCAACATGAATAACCTTTTACATTTTACATGAAGATATTTAAGTCTGGAACAATATTAAACCTGTAATCCAAACAGAAAGAGAAGTTCGACATGGAAAGAAACCCTCCCCTTTGCCAATGACCTCACAGTTTCAGTATTATTTAGCAACTTGTCTTACCCCCCAAGAAGAGCTAGTCCCGCCCAAGAAATCGTTTCGGTGATTCATTGCAAGAAACCCTGGGGTTTCATTCGGTCATTATTCAGATACTGGAAACCGTACTACAGAACTTTGTGACAGAGTAATATGTGATTCATAATGGAAGGCACAATACAGAGAGATTTCATGAAAATTAACCAACCATAACTGCAGGTGACTTACTATAGCGTTTATTAAAGTCTGCCAAAAGGCATCGTTTTCAGCCGCCTGAATGCTCGTGACACAGTGGGGTGGCTGCCGTAAGCCACGTGCTGGGCGCCAAACGGTCTAACACTGTTCAGAGAGCGCACAGGCAAGAATCCAGGCCCTTCTGAGGCTGCCTGTCTCCCCAGGCTCGCTGGCAGTCAGCAGGCGCCCCGGGGCGGGAGTGATGCCACACAAGTGAACACCCCATGCCCCCCTGTATCGGGTGCCTCTCGTTTCTCTTCTCAGCGAGAGAGAGGAAGGGAGGCCTGGCTGGGGGGAGGAATTTGGTTCACTGAAACAGCTCCAAAGGAATTCACCAAGACACTGACATCTTTGAACTATGTAAAATTGCAGGTGTCTTTGCTTTCACTTGCTATTTTGTAATAAATCACACTCCAAAAGTAGTCACTGGAGGAAAGTTTGATCCTGACCACAAAGGTAATTGATAATCCAATGGAATAGACATGAAAATGAAGAATGAAAAATGTGTGAGATGAATCAGAAATTCACAGTTAGTTGCTCAAACCCTCATCTATGGTTTTTATTACACTACTATTTTACTACTAATAATGGTCAACGTTGCAAAGCTGGAAACTTAAAGTCTGAAGTCTCACAGGCTGATGTATTTTTGTATTACTGTAAATTATCACAAGTAAAATATCCTCCTCAAACACTGGAAATTCAGTGCTGTTACAGGACACTCAGAAATTTTTTTGTACAATTAAGTAGGAACTGCTCCATAAACTTTACTGCATCCATGATTATATCTCTTTTATTCCATCAGACTAGGTTTAAAACAGCTTGATTTCTCATGTGCCAGATGTGCAGAAATTTGGGTAGCGTGTTATACTATCTCAACTTCCTATAACTCACCATAACATCGAGAATAGCTTGCTCCATCTGACATTGATTATCCAACACAGTCTCCTGCCTTTGATCTTGCTGACTGCTTCCCAACAAGGCTGTTGCTTTTACTGCCAGGAGCTGTGTCATTCCAAAATCCAGAGATATCCCCGACTTCTAAGCTCCTGCAGAAGGCCCAGTCTCTAACGTGCTTTGCCAGAGACGCTGCCTTTCCAAGAGCATTCCTGGGACTCAAGAATACTGAGAAGGTAGATGGGGGAAGCTCTCTCACATGCAGTCTGTGTGGACAGAGAAACATTCTCCGTTTCTAGCCCTTCTCTTTTGCTTTCATTGTGACCACTTGGCTTCTGTGTCGTCTTTTAGAGCAAAGCATTTGAAATATACACTTCATTGTTTTGAAATATCCTATCTTATTATTTACTCCAGCCACTGTGATGAGCAATAGAGCTAAAAGCTGTTTTTGTCTCTTCATACTTTATCCACTTTAATAACTACTCATTACATCCTTCTCTACCACCACCTGTAATAATCATCACTCTGCTTTTATAAACTCAGCTTGTAATTTCACATATACAAACAAGATGATGCAAACCTTCATTCAACCTAGTGTCCTGTAGATCCATTCATTTTACCACTAATAACAGGACCGCCCTCTTTCAAGGATACTCATACTCTGTTGTGTATATACACCATCGAGTTACTTGAGATCTTTATATATTTTGGATATTAACTCATTCTCACATGTACGATGTGCTAATGCTGCCTCTCATTCTCTGAGTTACCTTTTCATTTTGATGGGGTTTTGTTGGCTTTTTTTTCTGTGCAGATGCTCTTATTTAATGCAGTCCTGTTTGTCTACTGCTTTTGCTTTCATTCACCATGTTTCCTAGATCATTCCTTGAAAATACTTGCACTGACCCATCTTCAGAATTTTAGTGTTCTTTTTCCAGTTCTCCAGTTTTGTGCCTTATATTGTTATTCCATTTTGAGCTGATTTTTGCATATTGTGTCCAATATCAGCCAAATTTCATTCTCTGGCAAGTAAATACATAGTTTTCCCAACATTATTTATCAAAGATCCTGTACACTTCTATTTACTCAGTTCTGCATTCTTGGCATATTTTTTAAAAATTAAATAAATGTGCAGGTTCATTTCTGAGTTTTCTGTCCTGCTCCATTGTTTTATGTCTGTTTTTTACCACCTCCATGCTGTTCTGTTGCGATATGTCTTGGATTCAGGGAGTGTGATGTCTTCAGGTTTTTTTTTGTTTGTTTGTTTGTTTTTTGTTTTTGCTTTTTGAGACAGGGTCTCGCGTTGTAGTTCAGGCTGGCCCTGAGCTCACTATGGTGCCCAGGCAAGCCGCCGTGAACTCAGCAATCCTCCTGTCTCTGCCTCCCGAGTGCTGGGATGACAGGCGTGAGCCACCACGTCCGGCATTGTGGCATGCGGTGTTGATTGCTGGTGGGCGTGTCTCCAAGCCCAGCATTGTATGTGGTTACCGGGGATCGAACTCAGGTCCTTCCGCTTGCGCGGCAGGCGCCGGAACCACTGAGCTAACCCTCCGGCCCGATGTCTCCAGTTTATTCTTCTTGCTTAATGATATTTTCTATTTCTGTTTCCGTGAAAGATGACTGAAATTTTACAACCATTATGTTAAAATTGTAAATTCCTTTGGCTATTTTCGCTATAATTATTCTAATCCATGAACATGAGATATCGATTTATGTGGTTTCATTTCAGTTTTCTTCATCAGTATTTTGCAGTTTCCTGTACGGCTCCTTTCCCTCCATAACTATGTGTATACTTTAGTATTGAATATTTTATTGCTATTGCAAATGTGACTGTGTTCTTAATTTCCTTTTAGATAATTCATTATTAGTATATAGAAATACTACTGTGGTATGTGGATTTTTTAAATTTTGTATCGAATTTCTTCATGAGCTCTGACAGTATTTTCTACCTATTAGTTATCTCTACAATCTCACATCTTTATTTCCTATTAAAATTCCTGTTATTCTTTGTCTTGCCTAACTGTTCTGTCTAGAACCTCTAGTACTTTATTGAAAAAAAAGTAAGGCTTCTAATCTAGTCCCTGAGTTCAGAGGAAAAGCTTCAAATCTTTCGCCACGGAGAATTTTATCTCTTGGTTCATCATACTGACCTTTGTTGTGTTAAGTTACATTTTATTCCCATCTGTTTTGGTGCAGTTCTGCAGTGGGCAGTCTGTGGAGTTGTTATCATGACTAAGTGTTAGATTTACTGAAAACCTTTTGAAGATGATCTTGTTGTGTCTTTTATTCTGATTAACATGAGGTATCACAATTACTGATTTGCCTCTATTAAGCCATATTCATATGAAAGATATAAACCCCAATTCATTATAGGGAATAAGAATTATAATGGGTCTTATAAGTGAAATAAATAGGTCCACAGATGTGTAAATATCATATATGTTCTCTGTATGGAATAAGAATTATAATGGGTCTTATAAGTGAAATAAATAGGTCCACAGATGTGTAAATATCATATATGTTCTCTGTATGAGAAATTGAAGATGTTCATGAGTTCTCAAATGTACGATGGATACTGTGAAATAGAAAATATTCTATGGGAACTATGGGAATTGTATTGAAAGGGTGAGTAATGAGGGATAAAGAAAAATGTGATGTAATAAAAAAGGGAAACAAAGCTTATGTATTTAGGGATGGGGGTCTGTGGGGTAGGTAAGAGAATGGGAAAAAAATGAGAATAATGTCATATACTGGTACAAATTCCCAATATTGAGTGTGATCATGATGTGTATATACAATGTACCAATAAAGACAGTAATAATAATAATAATGATGATGATAATAGTAATAATAATAATAATGGGTCTTAAATTTTGCTTGCTAGTATTTTCTTGAAGGTCTTTGCACCTGTGTTCATCAAGTATATTGACTTTGTGATATTTTTGTTGGGCTTTGATATCAAGAAAATTCTAATCTTGCAAAATGAGTTTGGAAGTTTCTGTTCCACTTAGTAGTTTGGAAGAGTTCATGGAGAAGTGATAGTAGTTCTCATTTGAGTGTTTGAAATTAGAATTCAGAGAGAAAACATTCCATGCTGGGATTTTCTTTAGTGAAGACTTTCACTACTGATTCAATTTTCTTACTTATTATTGGTTTATTCATATTTTTCTATCTATAACTCAATCATTTTAGGCTATGCATCTAGAAATATACTCATTTTTTCTAAATGATCTAATATGTTGGTCTATAATTGTCTGGATTGATTTCCTCTCATTCTTTTTATTTCAGTTCTATTAGTTGTAAAGTTTCCTCTTTCATTTCTGGCCTTATTTGTGAAGTCTTTCTCTTTTTATTTTAACTAAGGGTTTTTCATTTTTATTTTTCTTTTCCAAAATATATTACTTTTGTCAATTTTTTCTAGCTTCTATTGCATTAGTTTTTTTTTATATTTGTTATTATCTTCTTTCTGCTAACTTTGGACTTTGTTCTTTTTATTCTAATTCATTGAGGAATGATATTAGATCATTCATTTGTCATCTTTGCTATGGGCAAATGGAATTGATATGAGCAAAAGAATTGCAAATGAAAATAACAGAAATTTCATCTCATTCCATTTTCTGTTTTATCAAGGTATTTTTTGAGAATTTGTACCAGTATATGACACAACTTTATCATTTTTTCCCAATCCTCCATCTACCCTATAACCTCCTGCCCCCTATATACATAAGCTTTGTTTCCCTTTTTTTATTATCATCATATTTTTTCTTCCCCTTGTTACTAACCCCTAAACTCCATTTCCCTTCCAGTATTTTCTATTTTGGTCTCCTTTTTTTATACTGTGGATCAAACTCAGGACCTTGGTGTTTATGAGGAAAGCACAGTGCCCCTGAGCTACAACCCCAGCCCCTTGTTAATCATTTTTTATTCTTCTGTGATTTGCTGGGTGTTTACTACCATACACTCTTATTTCCACCCATTTCTTTTGTTGAAAATCTATTTCCTAGATTTCCCTTGTTTTGATTTCTAGTTTCCTACTACAGTGATTCAAAAATATATTTGATATGATTTTAGTCCTTTGGGATTTGTTAATATTTATCTAATGACCTAAAATATGAATTATCCTAAAGAATTATCTGTGTATCCTTGAGAATGGTCTGTGAATACCTGTTAGGTTCACTTAGTTAAAGGTGTAACTCAGTTTCCTCATCGATTTTCTGCATGTCTTCTATGACATTTAGAGTTTCTCATGATTACAGTACTATACTCTGTCTCTCCCTTCAGATCATTTCATAGTTGCTTCACATGATTAAAGCCCTGGAGATTCAATGCATGTATTTTTAAAAGATCTGTTTTCTTGATGATTTATTCCCTTTATCATTATACATTGACATACTTTTACCTCTTTTATAGTTTTTGCCTATTTTGTCTCTATGTGTACAGTTACTCTTCATCTTTTTGGGGTTCTATTTGCATGAAATCTCTTTTCACCCCATTCACTTTTAGTCTACATCTTTACTAGTAAGTGAGTGTCTTGTAGGTAGCATGTGGTTGGATAGGGCTTTTTTCCCAGTCATCTGATCTACGTCTTTATATCGGAAAATTTAATCCATTTACATCAAATAATTATTGATAAGACTTGCAACTGACATTTTCTAATTTGCTGACTGCTTTATAAGCTCTTTGTTTCATTCTTCCTCCCATGCTACTTTCCCTTGTGGTTTGATAATTTTCTGTGAAATAGCCTTAAATCCCTTTTTATACATTGTACAAGAACAATAGATTTTGCTTTGAGGTTACCATAATCGTACGCAAGATGTCTTATACTTACAACAGGCTATATTAAACTGATGCCAACTTACTTTTAATCATCATGTAAAACCTTTGTATTTTTACTGCTTCCTGATGTTTTATAATTGTTTTCAAACTACACATTTGTTTTTATAATTTTACTTTGTATGAATTTATTGCAGCTGCAGTTTCTTAAATTATTTTGGCATTTAACTTCCTAGGAATAATAAATTGCTGCATAGGTCACCTCTACAACACCAGGCAAGTCTGAACATGACTGCTTATTACTTCTGCCATTGAAGCTCTTTTTTAAATGTTTTGTTGTTGTTATTAATTAGCAGCCTTTTGCTTCGTCTTAAAGAACTCCCCATTCGTGATTAAACTAGGTATCATAGTGATGAATTCTCTTAGCTTTTGTTTATTTTGGGAGGCTTTTACTTCTTCATTTCTGAAGGATATTTTTTCCAGAGGCCACAATATTTGTTGTAGCATTTTTAATATCTCCCATCCTGCTGAGAATATTGGTAAAAGCCACATCAAGTTTCCCTTGAACATAATGTGCCTCATTTCTTGCTGGTTTTAGTGTTCTTAGTACTGCAAGATTTAGTTTCTCTAAATTTTTCTTAAGATTCTACAATATTTCGGGGGGATCCCTTTGATTTTTTAAAAAGATTTAAGTCTTTGTCAATTATTTCATGAATCTAGATTTCTGCTGGGTCCATTGTTGAGGTCTTTTTAGTTTCTTTTTGTGATACTGTATTCCTTTGATAGCTTTCATACTTCCTGCATCTTTACATTCAGGCCTGTGCATCTGAGGACACAGAAGCCTCTTCTGTGCTTTACAGGGTCCCTTGGAAGTTACAGGCCTTTACTCATTAGTCAGCCTCAGACAGGTGGAGAGCGGTGTCAGATGCTCTAGACAGGACAGGTCACTTACTATGTATGCTTGAACCTAAACGGTGCCATTTATGGCTTTTCTCTACCGTTCAATGAAATCACTGAATGGATTCTCTCATCAGATGAAGGTGCTTGACAGTATCTATAGTTACTTTTGATTGGACAGGGCTGGAGCTTGTCTTCCCTGGCTGGACAGACCTGTTGTATGAAATCTATAGCTAACAAAGGCCTTTCAAAGGCTGGAGTCCAAGCTGAAAGAGGTCTCTAGTGTTGTCTCTTGGTCTCACAGGATGGGAAGGGGCAGAGCTGTGCTCTGAGATAAGTGTGGATCTGCCTTTGCAGTGCATACTACAGAAGGTGTAAACAGAGCGCCATGGCGCCTCAGAGTCACCATTCTGGGTCTAGGTTTGAGTTCACCTCCAAGGGTGATCGTGGGCTTGCATTTATTTCTTGACCTGGAGGAGAATTAAGATGCGTAGCAGGCCATGTGGGGAAGTTTGACAGAGACTTGAGCCTGAAAGACCTGCCGAGCTTGTTCCCTACACTGTAAGCCTGTCACTGAAGATCTCTGGTGTGATTTCCTTCGGCCAGAAAGCTGGCCAATGTGGGTCTTCACGTTCTTTGCTATCTAGCTGACCCCAGCCCATCTGGTCCTGCTGGTATTCTCCTGAGATGAGACTGAAGTAAACATTTAAATGTCCCGGAATGGTGGGAAGCTAAGTGGATGCCTCCAACTCAGTTTCTGTACTGTAGAAACCCAGTCCAAGGAGATGATAGCCTCATTGCTGAGTGCAGCATGGTACCCTGACATGTGTACACATGCTTGTTAGGCTTTGTGAAAGGCAGGGAAGCTGAAAATCTCCTATTCCACTACCTTGCTGGTGTAGATCTCGGAATTGTTTTTAAATAAATTTTTGATTTATGTCTGATGAGCAAATAACAAGAATGAAAGAACACTTACTGGTATATTATTAGAATATCTGGTATAATACCAGTATAATATTAGAATACTGGTATAATATTAGAATCTTTGAGTAAAAACAAAGGTAGGGGAAAAGCAAACAACCACTATTTTTTAAGTCTCAAGTTGAAGAATAATTCATAAGAATTATAGCATATATAAGAACAGGTGGCAATAGTCAGATTTCCCAACTGCACATTGTAAAATCAGCTACAGGTTGGCCTTCACAAGTATTATAGCCAATATGTGGAAACCTACCACCCTCAAATTAAGCCAGATGGGCTCTGACCAAAATCTGAAAATCACATAGGACCAATGTCCTTTCGATGTCTTTTAAAGTTTAAAGCAGATGACCATGCCATTTGCACAACAAAATAGGAGCTATGAACAATATGTGAGCAGAATTCATTTAGAGAATTGAGGCAAGGGATAGTTAATGACATCAAAGCGCCGTTAAATCCCAGATCCTGATGATCAAAATCCTCTGCAGATGTGGCCCAGTCAGAAGTAAAGATAAAATTGCCAATTATCTCCTTGTAACTGGAGTCCAGTATTTAAACTTCTCCCAAGAAACAAATCAAGAAGTTTGCTGATATGTATAATTAAGCATTATTATTGTCTCATTGTGACTGGGATGGTTTTCTAGTATTTTCACTCACTATTTAGGATTATATTATAGGCTAGCCTGGTAATTTACATTTTGTTTGAGAGTCACTATGCTTAAAAGGGATGTTGTGGTCCCCCCCACCAAGAGGCAGGTGGGGTATCGTCATTGTGTGACTGCAGCATTCTTATGTGTGTCCTCCAGAATCAGTGTAAAATTGTAGAAAATTTGCTTTTTCTCATCATATAATATGCAGTGTTGTGCTCTCTGGCTTCCTCTTTCTCATGTACTTAAGAGAATATTTTCTAGTTTTGTATTCAAAGAAAGAAAAAGGAAAGCAAGTGAGGAGACAAGGGAAAGAAGGAAAGAAGGGAAGAAGGGAGGAAGGAAGGGAGGAAAGAAGGAAGGAAGGAAGGAAGGAAGGAAGGAAGGAAGGAAGGAAGGAAGGAAGGAAGGAAGGAAGGAAGGAAGGGAAATAAGTAAAGAAACATGCAGCTCATTAAAAGATACATGAGCCAAATTGTGCCCTTTCAAATACTCGGATACTGAATGTTGAACACTCATTGTCTCCGAGTGTGTTTTGAAGGTGGCGTTTAAGGAGGTAATTAATTTTGAAAAGGACATTAGGGTAGACCCGAATTCAATCTAACCTCCTGTGAGAAGTGCTTCAGAAACATAAGAAAATAGTTTTCTCCTCACTCTTTGAGTCTTAAATTGGCACACACACACACACACACACACACGCACACAACTCAACAAGTGAAAGATACCTAGAAAAAATGAGTAACTATCAAAGATTTCTGATTTGTACCATCTGCTGAAACAAAGAAAGAAAAGCATTGAGAATAAGAATGTGAAAGGAATCCATGAAAAGAACTTGCTGCTTTTTGATTGGTTGGAGGTGATTAATTCAGGAAGTTTGTATGTAAGCAGAACATGGTGGCCACACTAGAACCTGAGTCAAGATTTTTTTCTTTCTTCTTTTTTAAATTGAGCTTATTAGTAAATTCTAGGTATTCTTTATGATCACATTCGTCATTAAGAATTTGTACCTCTGCATTATATATATTATATGTATATAATATATGCATATTATATGACGATTCTTTTTTGTCTTTTTTTATGGTATCAGGGGATGGAAATCGGGAGCTAGCTCTTACGAGGCAGGCTCTGGAACCACTGAGCTAAATCCTTGGCCCAGGAAGTCTTAATGTAGCAAAAGCAGAATATTACACTTACTTTATTAGATGGGCCATTGGGAAAACATAATTGTATGTTTTTTTGAATTTATGTTTCATTTTGCCTTCCACAATCTTAAAAATTTCTCTACTTTGTCCTTTCCCTTACCTGGAATCTTCATGTTAAACTTTTTATTTTCTTCATTCCAAGAGGTAGGGTCTTTTTATACAATGTACCAAGAAAGATAGAAGAAATTTTAAGAAGTAAAAACTGGAAAAAAAAAATGTAGTGCTTTTCAAAAATTGTTTCAGTGAGTTCCGTATACTTTCTAGTTCCTTTCTTGTAGTTATCACCATGCTGTGTCTTAATTCTTTTCAGTGTATTACATTTTGAGTTATCTTCTTTTTTTTTGTTCAGGACCTGATTTAATCTCAAAATTCTATTGTTTCATTCAGATTTTTCTGTCCCCCCTATCTCTTGACTGAGTAAATTTCTATAGGTTTCTTTCAAAAATTATGGAACATAGAGAAATGAATTAAATGACACAAATCTGTCTATAAATTTCAATTTTTCCATGATGACAAAAGAAGGCTCCAATTTGTCCCAGAACTATTTTGAGGTAATTCTCCTTTTTAAATTAATTCATCTCAGTTATACTAAGCAATGGGTTTTCCTTTGTCAAATGTATCTGTGATCGTGAAGTACTGGTCCCTTCTACAGTCCCGAGCCCTTCTTTCTCCTTATTTAGTCTCCCTTCTGCTAGTGCATTGTCCTCCTCTCTCTCTCTCTGTCTTTTTTTGCTCTATCTTCCATCCTTTCCCCCTTTTTCCTTTACATTTCACATAGAGAGAAAACTCTGTCTTTCTGAGACTCTCTTATTTGACTCAATATGATCATGTTTGACTTAATATGTACATATAAAAGGTTATTATTGAGCCATAATGAATGTAATTTTTTCATTTGTGGGAAAATGGATTGGCTTAAAGTAATACTCTGGAAGTGAGTCAAGACCTTATCACCTTTACTTTGATTTCTCGAAAGAAGATTAATTTTCAAGTAAAATTTTATATGGCAAAACTCAAGAAAATGTTTGATTTTTTTTTAATTTCAAAGTAAAGGATTTTATCCTTCAAATTCCAAAAAGAAAATGGTGATGATTTTTCAGCCATAAATGAGCCCAGATCCTTTCAACTATCCTTAATCAATCAATGACTACTTTACATCAGCTTATCATAGTTAAAAGAGCTTTTATGATCAAGCATGTATTAAAGTACCTAAGCTTTTCAATTCTACAAATGTAAAAACAGATAGGAAACTATTTCCTTTTATAGAAAATTAAACTGGAATCAGTTCTTGAAATGTTAAAAGGCTCAGGATTTCATCACTACCATCTTCTTTCTTTTGAAAATATTAATTCAACATAAAATGAAAAGCTCACAAGCCCTGAGGCTCAAAATGGCTCCAGAAAAAATTTTGTGTCCATGACTCTCATCAGAACTGCAGCGTTTCAGTCCTACTCCAAATCATTTCGTCGGAATCCACATTCGCTGCAATGCAGCATGACTTGTTTGTGCATTCAAGTTGAAAGCACAGGAGATCCTCCTGGGTAGAGGAGGAGGCCTGGTGATGCCTTTGGCTGGGCACAGAAAGTTTGAACAATCTGCTGTATTTTCACACTGAAGCTGTCAGTTCCCTGGCTGAACCATACCTTTAATCAGAGACAATAGAGTTAGACAGCAATGCCAAAGGCCATAAACTGTAACCAAAGCCTCCCCGCCCCCTGCCAACTTTGTCTAAAATGTTGTTTTCTGTATCTTGCTAACAGATCTGGTACACGAAAAAAGATGAATTATTGCTCCTTGATATTTTTTCTTTCACTAAGTTTCTGCTCACCGGTATTTCTTGGACATGTCAGAAAAGTGTACAGCTAGTGGGAAAATACAATAAAGGAAAATTATCACCATATAGTATATTTATGCATATCTCTGTTACTGGACATTCACATTGTTTATGATTTTCCACTACTATAAATAACTGTGATAAATATCTCTAAAAAAAAGAATTTTATTTCATACATAGGACGCTGATCTAGAAGGTCTTTAATAGTTCTTCTAAACCTAAAATGTAATGATCAATGGAAAATATCTAGAATTTCACTTTAAGCCACTTTATTGAGATATTACTGATAAAAACTGTACTTATCTAATGTATACAAGTTTGGAACTAAGTATATATTTTTACAAGACTGTCACTATGATCTATACCATAGACCCATCTCTCATTTCTAAAAATTTTCTCCTGCATCCTTGGTGATTATTATGATTGTTATATGTAAGGAAATTGAACCTGGAAGTATCTTCTGTACCCAGTGAGTTATATCTCTCTTCGTGCCCTGCCCTAACCCATGCCAACTACCTTCTGCTCTCACCTGTGGGTCTGACCATTTTGAATTCCTTATGTAAATGATCAAATAGTATCTGTTTTTTTCCTGTATTTGTTCCCTCAGCATAATGCCCTCTGGGCTCACTCATGGTTCACAATTCATAGGCCTTTGTCCCTTTGGCACTGACTAATATTCCATCCTATGTCTAAATCCCATTTCTGTGGCCACTGTGTCCACTCATGAGCATTGAGATCACATCCTCATCTTGACGGTGAATAACATGGCAGTGAACATGAACGTGCTGATATTACTTTGAGACCTTGATTTCCAGGCACAGAAGTAAGATTCTCCGCCGATGCGGTCGCGTGATAGCTGCTGAACTGCTCTGGCACTATTTTCCATGGTGGGTGCATCAGCTTACCCTCCTCCTGACAGAGGATGAGATTTTCTTTTAGTCTCATCCTCAGCGATACGTATCATCTCTTTTGTAATACTCATCGCAACAACTGGATGATATTACACTGCGATTTTGATTGGCATTTCCCTGATGACTAATGATGGAAGACACCTTTTCATAGACTTCTAGTCATTTTCATGTTTTCCTTGAAAAGTTGTCCACTCAGATGCTCTGCCCACTTATTAACTGGATGATTTAGTTTCTTTCCTATGGAACTATAGGAGTTCCTTCTATGCTTAGCATTTAACCCTTTATCAGAAGAGTTAGCAAATATTTTCTGCTACTTTATAGATTACTTTTTTACTTTCTCCCTGTCCAGAAAATGTTAATTTATATCATTCCTTTTGTCATTTCTACTTTTGTTTCCTCTGCTTTTGATGTCAGCGCCGTATGCAAAAAGTCACTAACAAGAGCTAATTTCCCTGAGTAGTGATTTTTTTTCATTTTTTTCTTTCTCCTTTTTCTTTGTGTGAATAGAATAGTACAACGTATACAATGTGTATGTATACATACATGTGTGGACCTAAAGTGTATATATACTATGTGTATATGTGCAATGTATACAAGTATCAAATACAAATTTGATATGCACATACATTGTAAAAGTGTAATTTACTATATGTATACATTGTGAAATAACTACCCATAAGTTAATTAGCATATCCATCATCTCATAGTTGTTATCTTTTTTACTCACATATATATGTGGGGTGATATGTGAGAATATTTAAAATCTGCCTCTTTACAAAATTCTCAGTGTACTATGTAATACATTTAATTGTTTTCAGATTGTATATTGGATTTCTAGTACTTATGTTGTATAACTGAAATGTAGTGCCTTTTAATCAACAATCCATTGTTTCCCCTTCCCTTACCCATAATAAACATCATCCCACTCTTTGCTTATGATTTGAACTACATTAAATCCACAAATAAGTAGCATAGTACTGGATATCCCAGCCAGAACAATTGGCTATAAAAAGAAATTTTAAAAGTCAAAACTAGAGGTAAAATGATATATTTGCAGATAATATCCTATACACAGAAAATCTTAAAGACTACAACATAGTAGAAATAATAGTGGAATTTAATAAGGTTAGAGGCTACAAAATCAACATGTGAAATCAGTTACGTGACAATCAACAAGCTTCTGAAAAACAAATGAAAACAATCTTAATATGATGTGTATATACAATGTACCAATAAAGATAAATTTTTTTTTAAAAAGAAAACAATCTTATTTAGATTAGTCACCAAAAGAATAAAACCTTTAGGAATAAACAGTGGAAGAAGTGCAAAACATATCCTGAAAATGTTTAAATGCCACTGAAAGAAATTAAAGAAGAGACAGGTATGTGGATAAAAAACATTTTATTTCATGAATTGAAAAAATTAACGTTATTAAAATGCCCACATGACCCCATAACCAGTATATTCAATGCAACTTTTATCCCATTTCTTTCTAAGAATTGTGTAGTTTCAGGTGTTATGTTTAAGTTTTTCATGCATTCTGAGTTATATTTTGTGTATGTTATAAGGTAAAATTCCAATGTAATTATTTTGCATCTGGACAAAACTCTCCCAACACTCCTGAGACACCCGCTTTCCCCATTGTGTATCCTCACCAGCCTCCTCAAAAATCCACTGACTTTGTACTTTCAGGATTATTTTTGAGCTTTCTGATCTTTTAAATGAAAATATCTTAGTGCTGTAATTATAGTTGTTTTATAATAACTTCTAAACTCAGAAGTGTGGTGTCTCCCCTTTATTTTTATTCAACTATGCTTTAGCTATTTGTGATCTTTTGTCATTTCATATGAATTGTACAGATTTTTTGATTTATGGAACAGATGTCACTGAGATTTCTGTAGGGATTCTATTCACTTTGTAAATTAGTTGGGCGGCATGAACATTTTAATAGCTTTAAATTTTCCCACTCACGAACATGACATGACCTTCCACCTGTATGTGTCTACTTTAATTTCTTCCATCACTGGTTTCTTCATTCAGTGTTGTGGTTTACACTTAACTAAAGACTGAGGTTCAATTTATTCCTGAGTATTTTAATGCTGTAGTTTACATTCATGGTTAAACAAAAAGAATAAATGAGGAAAACTAGCTCTATTCTGTTTTATAATTTGGTACCACTGTGTTCATGGGTGGTAATCACCTGAATTGCTGGCAATGTAATCACATGGAAATTTTTCAACCTTTTAAAGTACATGCCTAATCAATTCAATTGCCTTTCCCTGATTATAGTCCTGGGAAACTTCTAGAACATTTTTATTTCTTGCCACAGGTTGGGCTGTGGTAACACATTCCCTTACAAACTCACTTCAAGCCGTTCTGTAATCTGTGGTTAACCGGCAGTTTTCTAACACTGCCACAGAAAATAGCAAACTAATTTACTAGAACATCCTTTTCCAAGAGGGTTCATTATCTTTGGGAATTACAAAATTTTGTTAATCAATATACAGAAAAGCCTGTGTCATCTTCTGGCTCCAGTTTTCTTAAACTAGCTCCTCAAAAGCAAATTTAGGAAGAAAGTTACCTAACTGTATGGGCAAGTTTCTTTCAAGTCGCCACCTTGGCTATGATCACAAATGGGTTACGATTCCATGTTCTTCTACCAATAGCTCAAATTCCCTAGGATGACTTCTCCGGGAGGTGACATCAGACTAGCAAATGAGGCGTTATGAAAAAAATACTGGTAATGCTGGATACCCCTGTGACAGACTAAAAACTTAGGATTTCTCCTGCCATTGAGGAGTAAAAAGCTTTATGAATAGGAAGAAAAAACAGGCTTTAACCTTAGTAGCACAAAAGAAACTGGAAAACAAAGTAGTTCAGCTTTTAAATTTTCCTTTTGGTAGGCAGAACACTTATTTCATTTAAGAATCACATGATATGACACATAAAAAATTTGCATATGTTTTATTTAGTACATATAATATTCTTTAAAATGCTTCATAGTAAAAATTGGATGTGCACTTCTCCCTAATTTCATTAGAAGTATTTAAGCATTAGTCAGCTGGTTATACACTCCAAGTTGATAACAAAGATAAATTTAAATCTTGTTATTAAATAGATAAAACAAAAATAATATACCCTCATAAAGCTACAATATAATCCTTAATTTCTTCACTATATAAAATTTTGCATACCAAAAAATGTATTTAACAACTAATTCGGTCGCTGGGACTTGGCTTCTGTTCAAATAATATTTAGATTTTTCTGTTTTTGCATGAAAAACACATGCCACAAAATAAATCAAGAGACAGAAACAAAACTACAAAAGAGAGAAAAAAACACAAAGAAGATTTTACTTTATCTCCTGAATTCTAGATAAGTCTCGGGAATTCAAGCATAAGGACACGGATGGATTACAGGGAAACAAAATCTCCCTCGCAGTGGTGCTCAGGGAATTGGGAGTGGAAGTTATTCTTTGCAGGCTCTTTGCAATTTGCTAGTCCTTTTGAGATGTACAGGCTTTCTGTCAGATTTTTTATGAGCTTTCCCTTACGCCCAAATTTTGACAAAAGTTTCTACGTGTGTGAGAAGTTCCAAGAAGTGTTAAGAATTCTTCCAATAAGAAGATGACAGATGTAATGTGACCCCAGATCATGGGAAAAAATCAATTCACTCAGGGCATCTATTATTTTGAATTAATTTATGGCAGAACCATGACTGAAAAAAACAACAAAACATTTGGGTTCGAGGTCAGAGTGAGAAGCACTTGGTTCTATGAGAGCAGGTGGGCTGGCAGGCTCCCAGCAGTAGGTGTGAAGAGAAGCACGAGAAGCGCTCTCTACCTGGTACAGAACAAGGCAACTTTGTGTTAATCTGTTGATCTACTTACAGCTGAGATGCTCAGCCGCAGGGCGATGGACCTGTACAGTCTGTGGCCTTAGGAACTGGTCCATCCGTGTTTACAGCTGCTCCTCATCTCTGCTCTGTCAGGCCAGAGGTACAGAGGTACGTTAAGCTCTCATAGGAGCACAAACACTACTAGGCTGTGGAAAGGGTCTGACCTTCTCTTTTGAATCACCCTCAAACCCCCCAGACCTTACCCATGATATCAGCCCCTGGTCCCAAAAAGGTTAGGGAACCCTGACTTGGAGCATAGCCTCCTGGGCGTGACAGAACTTGCTTGCTGACCTAAACACTAGTAAGATCGATATGTGAAGATCAGAAGATTTAGGAGGAAGGAGCCCAGTGTCCCTCAACACAAACACAAAACTGTATTTTGGTAATTATAACCTGAAACATACAAAATATTTTAAGATTAGCAAGCTAAATTTACAGAACCAAGGAGAAAGAAATACAACCCAGATTTCCATATAACCCACATTTCCAGAAGGTCCATGTATTTAAGAGCATATAATCACAAATTCTACAGAAACAAGTGTTGAAAGGGAGCCTAAAATGGAAGAGAAATCTGTTGAGGATCAATACATATGAAAGGAAAAAGGACAAAGCACTACTGGGTGAAGGGAGAACCTAAAAGAGGATTCATGTTCCACAAAGCGTTGGCCAACCCAGTTCCAGCTCAGGAGTAGGTACTGCCGTCCCATGATCCACCACCGTGAGAATGAAAGTTAGAATCCCCAGGGAAGCCTCATTGTGAACACCCAGGTCTTGGTTCTATGAAGATAATAAAAATCTAGTTTCCTTATTCGTGCAAAAAATCAGGAAAAAAAAACCCATATTTCATATGATTTACACTCAAAATTAATCAGAAATGGAAGGTCCCCAAAGACCCATATACAAGTAACTCACTGAATAAATAAAATTTCATGCTGAAAATTTGCTTATAAATGTCGTGATATTTGCTTTAAAGTAAGATATTTAGTTTAGTAAATATAGTATACTTTGGGCATCTTATTTCATATTAACTGGTATGGTGAAATATCTATGAACAAAAATGAAAAATGCTTTTGGTGTTACAGAATTTGTTTCTAATAGTATAGAGATAAAAAAATAGACAGTGAAATGGATTATAATGAGAACTTTACAACCACCAAGTGTTCATAGGCGGGCTGAGGATTTAGCTCAGTGGTTCCGGCGCCTGCCTCACAAGCGCAGGTCCTGAGTTCGATCCCTGGTAACCACATACAACAATGCCGGTCATGATGACTCACATCCGCCAGCAATCAATACCACGTACCACAGTGCCAGGCCTGGTGGCTCACACCTGTCATCTCAGCACTCAGGAGGCAGAGGCAGGAGGATTGCTGAGCTCAAGGCTTGCCTGGGCTACATAGTGAGCTCAGGGCCAGGCTGAACGACAAAACGAGACCCTGTCAAAATAAATAAATAAGAGTTCATAGGCTACATGGGAAAGAGATATTTTAATAGTTAATGACAATAAAATGTAATGTCCTCACCTGGAACTGTGCATGCTATGGAAGTGCCTGGCCATGGCCCAAGACAAATTCTGTAACAGCAGTGAAACAAGAAAGACCTGGAGTAAAGACTCACCCTGGAATGAATGCTGGCGTGGCTATGGGGAGAAAGGAACCCTTCTCCACTGTTGGTGGGATTGCAGACTTGTGCAACCATTGTGGAGATCCATGTGGAGATTTCTCAGAAAACTAGGACTAGGGGTCCCATTTGACCCTGCTATCCCCCTGCTAGGAATACACCCAAAGGAATTTTAAAACTCACATCGGAAAGACAGATGTACACCGTTGTTCACAGCAGCTCAGTTCGTGATAGCTCAATCTTGGAAACAACCCAAATGTCCATCAACTGAAGAGTAGATAAAGAAGATGTGGTTTTTTTTATAAAATGGAGTATTACTCTGTCGTGAAGAATGACAAGATTGATCCATTTAGGTGCAAATGGAGACACCTGGAGGATATACTAATAAATGAAATCAATAGATGACAGATAGGCAAATTCCAGATCTTCTCTTTGACATGAACACCTGTAGATGCAAATGAGCTCTAGAAAGTATGACAGCTTTTATAGAGTGGGAAATTTCTATAGGAAATTTGGTGTGGGAATGTAATGAGGGGAAGGAATAAATATTGATACAGAAAGAAAATAAAAGAGCATGTATAAAGGGGGTGGGGAGGTGTGGGTGGGTAGGGATATGGGTAAAAATGAGAATTAACTTGTGTCATATACTGATACAAATTCCCCAATGTTATATGTGATTGTGAGATGTATATAAATTGTACCAATAAAGAATTCAATTTTTAAAAAAAAGACTCACCCTGCTCTCCTGACTCCCACCATCAGTCATATCTCCAGGCAAAGAACAGAGAGCTCATCTTTAAAGAAATACAGAAAATCATCTGAAGACTCCAAATGTTTCTAGTGTAAATGTCAGTGCCCCCAAAATACAGTCCTCCTCATTCAGGATTCAAAAATCCACATGTGATCATCTCAGTGCCTTGATTATTTTCATGCCCTATTTAAGTCACATACACTGGAGTCCACTGCAAGAATCATAGTTTAGGTAATAAAATCAATAAGAAATTAGTATACAAAATGTATGTGCATGTGGGTATGTACACACATGCACACACACACAGAAAGAAAATAAATTCTGCCTCTTTGTTAAAAATATGAATAGATAAGAGAGAATCAATAGTATCTGAGAAAAATTAAAAGTATCCAAGATGGGCTGGGAATTTAGCTCAGTGGTTCCAGTGTCTGTTGCCAAACGCAAGGTCTCAAGTTCAATCCTCAGTACCACAAACCACA
>PVIC010022057.1:0-27956 GCA_004025085.1 Thryonomys swinderianus
CCCCCAAATAGCCACTATATAATTAACCCAGTCTTTAGCACTGAAAACAATTACAGGGTTAAAGAAAGAAAAACACAAATTTTAATCCCTTTTCAATCACAGTAGCTGAATGAATACTTGTCAAACTCATTTACGGCACCCAGCTGCTTTGCTGAAATTTTACGGCCCCCAAATTCCAGATATACAGGGCTCAGAGGGCCTGCCAAACCAGTAAACAGGCTAACCAATAATTTCCTACACAACAGTGCGCTACGTAATCAGAAGAAGGAAAGAAGACCAACTGGACATTTTTGTCATGAGAGAGGGAATTGGGGAAAGATTGACTTCATAAGTCCAAGTATTATTTTGTAGTAGTTCTCTTTTTTAACTTTTAACTAATACATAAAAACACTAAAAATGTACATATTTAAACCAAGTCAAACAATATCTATTTTCTCAAATACATACCACTTATTTAAGGTAAATTTTTGGATTACACCATGCTTTGTTATCAATACTCAGTAAAACATAAGAACTTCCTGTTCCTATCCAAACATATATCCAGTAGTATACAGGGTCTGTCAGTATTTTCCCATCCCTTCCTTAACCCATCTGCACTGCCAGTGTCTGATAAACTCTGCTTCTCAGAGATCAACTGTTTTACATTCCACATAAGAATGATGTTATATGTCTGTGCCTGGCTGATTTCACTTAACATCATGAACTCCAGTTCCATCCATGTTGCTGTAAATAACAGGATTTCTTTCTTTTTTAATGGCTGAATTCGGTTCCATAGTATATGTGTGTCTCATTTTCTTTATCCATACATCAGTTGATGGACACTTAAGTTGTTTCAATTTTTTAGCTACAGTGAATAGTGCAGCTACAAATGTAGGGGTATAGATGTCTCTTCAATAAGCTGATTTCACTTATTTTAGACTTACACTAGTCATACAATTGTCATAAATGAAAGGTTTGTTCTTCATTTATTGAGGAATCTTCATACTGTTTTCTACATGGCTTTCCTAATTTAGATTATCACCAATGTGTTCCTTTTCCTTCGCATCTTCTCCAGTACATCTTTTTAATCTTGTAGATCAAAATTATTCCTTTTTTTTTGGTCACTATGTAGCCCAGGCAAGCTTCAAACTCAGCAATCCTCCTGTCTGCCTCCCGAATGCTGGGATTACAAGCGTGAGCCACCATGCCCAGCATTGTGGTATGTGGTATTGATTGCTGGTGGGTGACAGTCACCATGACCAGCATTGTATGTGGTTAATGGGATCGAACTCAAGACCTTGTGTTTGCGAGGCAGGTGCCAGAGCCACTGAGCTAAATCTCCGGCCCTAAATTAAATTCTTTATTGGTACATTTTATATACATCTCACAATCACACATAACATTGGGGAATATGTACCAGTATATGACACAATTTAATTCTCATTTTTACTCACATCCTTACCCACCCACACCTCCCCACCCCCTATATACATGCTTTTTTATTTTCTTTCAGAATCATATTTATTCCTTCCCCTCATTACATTCTCACACCAAATTTCCTTTGGAAGTTTCCCATTCTACAAAAACTGTCATACTTTCTAGAGCTCATTTACATCTACGGGTGCTCATATCAAAGAGAAGATCTGGTATTTGCCTGTCTGTGATCTATTTATTTCACTTATTAGTGTATCCTCCAGGTGTATCCATTTGCACATAAGTGAATGATCAAGACTATTCTTATTGCTGTGAGCTAATGCCTCGTTATGATTCTGATTGTCTTTTTAATGATAATTGCGGATGCTGAGCATTTTTTCATTTATGTGTTGGCTATATGTATATCTGTGAAATGCATTTGATAGAAAATTCATGAGAATATTGGTCTTATGAAATGGCAATGATAAAAACTTCAGTTTAAATGTTTCATTTGTCTATATCAGCATTCTTTCCAGCTGATAAAATTCCAGGAGATTTTTAAAAATTAGAATTAGATGTGGTGATGCACATCTGTAATCCCAGCTTTCAAGGGCCTCAGATGGGAGGAACATGAGTTCAAGGTCATCATGGGCTATACAGCAAACTTGAGGCCAGTCTCTCAAAAACAAAACAAAACAAAAAATTATGTTTATCTGAAGAAGCCAGTGAAGTTGCTGACTTGTCTGAAAATAATTGCATACACCATAGGATAAGAAGATAATGCGATTGTATTGCTAGTCCATAGCCAGTGTTGTTTTTGCCAGACTTTTGGTCTGTATATAAACACTTGCAAAATGGATTTCTGTGTACCAAAACACCAAAGAAGCATGGTGCAATGAATGCGAAGTCTTAATAGGAAATGTTTAGTCAGGATATATGGAATCCCTCCATGCAATTGTTCATAGTTTAACCCTGTAATACACATTTTATATGTTGAGTTTTCATGTATTGCCCCTCTAGTTTTTTTCAGCATTATTTGTAAATGTGTTGCAGGGAATTGAGCCCAGGGCCTTCCACATGAGACAAGAATTCCTCCACTGAATTGTATACACCTAGGCTGTATTTGTTTATACTATGCTATACAGTGTATTTCATCTTTGCATCATTTTTAATACCAAAGGTATAAATTTCATAAAGACTTTGAGATTCTAATTTATGTATTTTTTGCAAATTTGATTTTTCAAAAGTGCATTATCACAACATTGACAAGTATAAACATCGTGCTTGTACATAAAAATTTGAAACTTGGCCACAATCATAAAGAGATGCCTATTTGGTATGCCTGCATTTGTGAAAGGTGAAATTTCCTACCAACTATTATGGCATACACCCTCCTCATAGCTACTCAAAGGCTAAGGCAAGAAGATTGAAAATTCAAGGCCAGCCTGGGCAACGTAACAGACCCTTTCACAAAATTTTAGAAAATGACAGAGGATATAGTTTAGTGCTCCTTGGATTCAGTCCCCAGCACCACCAAAGCAGAAGGAATATTTCTTTTTTTAAATTGAATTCTTTATTGGTACATTTTTTATATAGCACGCAACCACACTCAACATTGGGGAATTTGTACCAGTATATGACGCAAGTTAATTCTCATTTTTACCCATATCCCTGCCCACCCCACCCCCTATATACATGTGCTTTCTTTTTCTTTTCAAATCATATTTATTCTTTCCCCTTATTTTTTCCCCTAACACATTCCCTTTAAATATTTCTTATTTCACAAATCTATAATATATTCTAGAACTCATTTACATCTACAGGTTCTCATACCAGAGAAAAGATATGGTATTTACACATCTGTGACCTATTTATTTCACTTATTAGTGTGTCCTCAAGCTGTGTCCATTTGCACATGAATGACTGAAACTTTCATTTTTATGGCAGAGTAATACTCCATTTTATTAAAAAATCCACATCTTTATCCAGTCTCCAGTTAATGGGCATTTGGGTTGCTTCCAAGACTAGGCTATCACAAACTGAGCTACTATGAACATGGGTGCACATATGTCTTTGCAATATGATTCTTCTAATTCATTGATTTTTTGTATCTTTTTCTTTGTCTCCATTGCATTTATTTCTCCTCTGATCCTTATAATTTCCTCTGCTGTATGTGAGGTTTGTCTTGCTCTTCTTTTTCTAGAAGGTTGGGGTTCAGTAATAGGTTGTTTATTTGAGCTCCCTCTGTTTTCATAGAGTGAGCATTCACTCCTATGAATTTTCTTCATAATATTGCTTTCACTGTGTCTTGTATGTTGTACTGGCATTATCATTTAATTGTAGAGTCTATTTTCTTCTTTAATTTCATCCATGATCCTTTGGCTATTCAGGAGAGTGTTTTTCAACTTCCATGTGTTTATGAAGTTCTTGGAATTTCTGTTGCCATTCAGCTCCAGTTTCAAGGCACTATCGTCTGATAATATACAGGGGATAACTTTAATTCCTTTGCATTTACCTAAACAAGTTCTATCAACTAACATGTGCTCTACTTTAGAAAATAATTTATGTGCAGCTGAGAAGAATGTGTATTTTGATTTTGTGTAGTGGAATACTCTGTAGATATCTATTAAATCCATTTGTTCAAAAGTGTGGTTCAGTCCTAGAATTTCATTATTGATATTTTTGTCTGGTTGATCTATTTTGTCCAGTTGATCTAGTGACAGTGGGGTGTTAAGTTCCCTCACTACCATTGTGTTAGTGCTTATTTAGTTTTTTATGTCCATTAATATTTGTTTTACATAGTTGGGTGCGCTAACATTTGGAGTGTAAATATTTATGGTTGTCATCTCTTCCTCTTGGATTGCTCCCTGTAGGAGAATGTAGTGACATTCTTTGTCTCTCTTAATTAGTTTTCATTTGAAGTTACTTTGTCTACAAATAAGATAACCATTCATTCTTTTCTGCAGTTTCCCATCACATAGAGAATTGTTTTTCCATCTTTTTACTTTCATTTTACAGATTTCTTTTTCAATCAAGTTTTTTTCTCAAATACAAAATATTGTTACATCTTGCTTCTTGATCCAGTCTATTCTGCCAGCCTATTTCTTTTAATTGGTAAATTGTATTTGTCATATTTTTCTGTAGTTGGTTCTTTTATTATTATGCTCCCCTCCCCCCCCCCACCATTTAATTTCTTGTCTTGCCTACTGGCTTTATTCTATTGGGTCCATGGAGTTGTGAGCCTCACCGTCTTTTTCTAGGATATTGTTTAGAATTTTTGTACTGTAGGTTTAGTATCCATGACATCTCTCAGATGTTCTTTGTTGTTGAAATATCTTACTTCCCCATTGATTTTGAAGGACAGTTTTGCAGGATACATCAGTCTAGGTTGTTCTACCTCAGGAGGTTGTTTTCTTTTGGGGCTTGAAGTACTACACTCCAGGCTCTTCTTGACTTGAGGGTTTGTGTTGAGAAGTCTGCCATAATTCTGACAGACTTGCCTTTGTATGTGATTTGTTTCTTTTCTCCAAGTGCTTTCAATATCTCATTCTTCTGTTGAGATTCTGGTATTGTGACTCTTATACACCTATATGTAGTTATTTTTTTAATCACCATTCATTGGAGTCCTGTATGCCTCACTTATTTGTATGACAAATTATTTTTTCTTCCTTGGGAAGTTTTCTGCCATTATATCTGTGAACAATTTCTTTTTATGTCATTTGCACTCTCTTCTGTTTCTTCATTGACTCTGATCAGTCTTAAGTTGTTCTTTCTTGCATCATCCAGAAGCTACTTGACTGGTTATTCATGGTCCCTTACCATTTTTAAGAAATCTTTCTTTCCTGGTCATTAACTGCAATCCTGTCTGAAATTCTGTCTTCGGACTCACTAGCTCTACTATAAAACCTTTCATTGGAGTTTTTAATCTCCTGAATTTCCATTTGAATCTGTTTGTTGTATTTCATTTGTTTTCTATGTTGGGATTCCATCATGTTCCTGAGGTCCTCCATATTTTTATGTGACATTCACCCTGATCATCACCCATGCTGTTATCTGAAAGGTTATATCCTATTTAATTTTTTCTAGATCCTCTTTTGTTGCCAATTCAGGGAGTCCAGGTCACTGAATTTCATGGTGGTCCATTTCTTTGGTCCCTACTTTTCTCTTTGGAAATTGGAAATTCCAGGTTTGGTCTTATTTGAGTTTTTCTCATTTTGATTTTTTTGGTATTATTCATGTTTTTGGTTTAATTTCTGGATTAATATCTATAAACTGCTTGTTGCAAGTATCTTTCTTGCTAATATTTAGAACCCTTAAGAATGATTTATTCCTGGGTCATCTTCCTGATTTCATTGACCATTAAGTCTCTGCATAAGTCCCAGCAGAGCCCCAGAATTTACTGCATGGATATAGATTCCCAGCCTGAGTCTTGTGCCATGGTCCCATGAAAAGTCATTGTGTAAGTGCTGTTCAGGTGGGGCAGAGTCGCTCAGTGCTGGCCTTGCCCAATCCCAGTCCCAGCACCTCCACGTATCTTACTGGTTAGGTGGCAGATTCTAGGCCTGAGTCTCAAGTTTACTTTAATTAACTATTTTAAATTCTGTCTCTGAGAGTTCTCTCATACTGATTATTATTTGGTCCATATCTGCCACCTTATTAGATTATGATCATGTTTTCCTGAAAGCTCTTATTATTCACTGGTGTGATGACATCTGGGCATTGGAGAATCGAGTATTTAGTTCAGTCTTCTTCCAAAACCAGCTCTATTTGTGCCATGTTTCCAGAAATTCTAAGCAGACAACTTATTTTCTCTGAATGTGTGGTCATTTCCACTATTTCTGCCATGATTGAAACCCAGACACAGCTTGGCTGGGCATCTGCTGCTGGTGTGTTGTTACTCAGTGGTAGAGGATAATCCTAGCCCAGTTTTGTGCCAAATGCAGTGTGTGATGATCAGAATGAACCAAGAGAGTACTATACTGAGCAATCTGTTTCTATAAATCTTTTCTTGGATTGAGACATCTCATCCATAGTTAGAAATCTATAGTCAAAAAATGCTGTAGATAGGTTCATCACATATGTATCAGTCCAGGTAACTGTGTGATGTATGTGCCATGAATGCCATAAAGCTGCATCATACACTGATCTCAAAGCCCAGCAAGACTAGCACTAACAGGGAACCAAGATCCACACTATTGATGTCGTGCTACCACCCCAAACTACTGCAACTAGATATCAGTGATGCTACTAGCAATAGAAATCTGACAGATGGGGGCCAAATGTCTTCCCCTAACACTGAAGCTGTACCACTGGCTCCATCTCAAGGCAGAACTGGGGTGGGGGCCCTTAAGACCTTCATAGTGTTAGGTTTCACTAGCACAGCACTAAGTTGCAGTACAGTTTTATGCTTATTACCCTGACCTATTTCTAGCAAATGAGGTCTCGCACCACACTACGCTGCCTGAGACTGGGATAGCATTGAGAAAGGCAGACCCCTGACCACCTAGTCAGGCACTAAGCTTGGTCTTACCTGAGTCTCACAGCCATAGGGCCTTGCACTGTCTCATAAGGAGGGCAGATTTGCCCTGGGTCCATTCCACACTAGGAAATTATTTGGGTTGAAACACCACAGTACAGGTCTCTACCTAATGTCAAGGTGCACAAGAGGCCCTGTCTGTGTCCTTAAGATTAAACACAGATCCTCCCGTCTCTACCAGCTACTGGACTCCAAGACAAAACCCTGGGCTAGCTTTTGTGCTCTGCACATAGAATCCTGCTTTTTACCCTGATGCTGGCAGTTTGAGACAGTCTACAATTATTAATTGGCCTAATACAGTTTAAAACAGTCTACAATTATTAACCTAGCAGGAGGGGTTCTGGGGCTCTGGCCAGGACTGGATTTCACCATGAAGGACTTAATACTGGCTCTTAATCCTAAAAACTGTACTTAATTATCTCTCTTTCCCCCAAGAAGAAGACATTACTGTCCATACTGGGCTGTTTGCCTCTGGGGAGGAGTGATGCCACAATTCTTTCTTTGCTATCTTTCTCAATATATCTTGTTGTAGTTTTATACTAAAAGCAGGCACTATGGACTCTCACACGATTTATTTAGCTTTTTCAAAGTTAGTTTGGTGTGTCAGTAGCAGTTCAACTTACTGTGGCTGTAGGGAGACAATTACTCAGGATCTCACTTAGCTGTCAAATTGCTCTGCCTCCTGAAGTGGAATCTGCAGCAGTTTTCTACTTATATGCTTCTCTGAAAGCATTTTCTTTTCCCTCACAAAATCACTGAGTTTTGGTTTTAGCTCAGTTGCTTTTTCTTCCTAATTCAAAGACTGAGAATGATCTATAGCAATTTAACTCAAATTTTTTTCCAAAGGATCTTTTTTTTTTAATAAGAAATTTTGTTTTTTCTATGAAAATGGCTCCATGTTAGTTCCTTAGAGTCTTCTGGCAAATAACTGGTCATGCATTGCATATTTGTTTAAGACCTACAGCATGAAAGACATGCACTCTTCCATGTATCCTGATGTATTAAGGAACAAAGATCCCTCCTGGGGGAACTTATATTCTAATGGAGGAGACAGACTTTAATAAACAAAGAACATAAAGAAGTAAATGGTGAAATGTGTTCGGAAGTAATAAATATAATCAATTAAAACAATGAACTACAGAACAAGACTAGAAATGCTAAGAAGCTGAGACAGAGAGAGAGAGAGAGAGAGAGAGAGAGAGAGAGAGAGAGAGAGAGAGAGAGAGAGAGAGAGAGAGAGCACATTCTCCTTTCTTTCTAACAGTCAGTACTCTAAATGGTGAGCTTTTGGTCTTACCTGAATCTCACAACCAATATACATTCTCCTTTCTACAGAGACCTGCCTCATTCAACCAGATGCTAACCCCTAACAGCTAGCCAGCTATAGCACCTCATGACCCAGTCACCTTCCCAAAGCCCACATATGGCCATATAAGGTTTTGGAGGACATTCTCTATTCAAACCATAATATTTCACTCCTGATTCCCAAAAGACTCATGTGTATTTCTTCATGCAAAATGCATCTAGTACATCTCCAAGGGTCATCAAACTTTTAACAGCTTCAGTATAGCTGGAAAGCTTAAGTCCAGAATCCCTTCTGAAATTCAACTCAAAGTCTTAGATTTGTGCCCCTGTTAAAAAAAAATTACATTGAAGATTGAACACTGACAACAGACAATAGTGCAAGTTATACATTCCCATTTTAAAAGAGAGAAATAGGGTGTAGGAAGTAATGGGGCCCAAACAAGACTGAAGCCTCGCAGAGCAAACTTTAAATTCTGTAGTTCCTTGTTTGCACCCAGGGCCGGTGGTGATGAAATGAGAACACTAAGAGCTTGAGCTTGCAACCCGTATGACCTGTCTTGGGGCTGTTTTGCTCACTGCATGCTTAGATATTTCTCACTTCTGATTTATTTTCCAACATTTCTAATGAAGTCAGCTACCTGAAGAAAGGTAAGAGAGGTTATAGAGAGATGTTAAAAGCTACCCTACCCTCATGATTTTCCCTCTTAAGGAGGAAAATAATAATTGCTACTCCATTGTGGCTAAAAACAAGTAGGATAAATAAGTTTCCACCTCCTGGAATGTTAGTGTCAGAAGATGAAACAGTTGTACATCTCTCGAGGAGCTCAGAGTTTAATAGAAGAGACTAGTAGGAAAACAGACAAACATCATGGTTTGGGTCAAGAACATCCCCCAAAGCTTCATGGCTCGTAGGCCAGGCCTTTGGAAGGTGATACAGGTGACTTACTACTGAGAGGTGGAGTCTAGTCAAAATGGCTCGGTCCCTGGGGAAGCATGTCCCAGAAGGTCTGTCTCCTCCCCCATCTCCTGCCTTCTCTGCCTCAGGGCTGCCATGGTGTAAGCAGCTTTTCCTTCCCTGTGACTCTGCGTTGTTCCATTTCTGCCATGGAGCTAACTAACCATGGACTGTAAATGTGAGCCAAAATAAACCTCTCCTCTTTAAGGGATCAAAATATACACTAAAATATGGGGGAGTTGAACAGGAGACATGCCATTGCTGTGATCCTTGCAGTAAAAGCAAAGAATGAGCTACAAAAGCACAATGTAATTCCAATGTTGGTGCAAATGTGGACTCAAGGCACATACTAAAAGTTGAGGGGTCATTATTTGGCACTTCAGAGAACAATATTAGGATCAGGTGACTTGGAAATATCCAATATAAACTGACATTCCCTGTGTCCACTATCTCACTAATGTGTTGAACCAGAGTTAGGGTATATTCTAGCAATATCTGATGTCTTTCTTCTAAGAACTCCTTTCTCACTGCATTCTTTGCATCTTTGCTTAAACAAGATCCTTTTTTGGAAAAAAATTAAAAAGAAAAAGTAGAGCTTGGGGTCAAGAGTATGGCTTCTTCAGACAGGCATGGTGGAATACACCTATGATCCCAGTGCTCTAGGAAGCTCTAGGAGCCCAGCATTGGCAATTAACTGATTTACTGAGACCCTATAGCAATGAAAAAATAATTAAAAGGGCTGTAGAAGGAGCTCAGTGTGAAGGATCGGAGTTCAACTCCCAGTGCCATTTAAAAAAAATAGCTTGGGTTCAGATTTCAGCAAAGTCCTTCTTTGTCCATGTTACTAAGCATTTTGAGCCTCATTGTTATCATTTCAAAATAATAAAATAATTATATGTGTTTACAGAGTAATCTACCTAAAATATTTCATATAACACACAATTCATATATATTCAATAAGTCCTTGTATCTTTATGCAAGTTTGTTAATTTTATTCCCACCTTCTTATCTGAGTTCAATATGTACATAAGTATATTGAGAACTCTAAAAAATTTTACATTAAAGGAAAACATTTAATACAGTATTCCCTAAATGTAGTTTACCAGGAGTTCATTTTTGTACATTTAAAAATTAATCTTAACATTCATGCAAGAATTTTGAGCAATGCTGCCTCAAGATTACAAATTTAGCTGGGGGTTACAAACCCTTAATGGTCATCAAACTCTAATTGAAAGAGAAGCAATTCAAAAATATACCCTCTTTGGCTGATGGGACACTCCTGAATTCTAACTAAGCAGCTTTCCTTTACCATCTGCTTCTTCATGGCTGGTACTATGCACAGGCCTAGTTAATTGAATATGCAAAGTGGCACCCACCGGCAATGATCTCAGTATGTATTTGACTCATCATCCAAAGGAATCAGAGGTGAAAATGATATCTAATGACTGAGAATACATAAACAGCCATTTTCATTCACTTTCAATTACTCTTCAGAGGAATCTAGTCACAGATGAACTCAGTAAATTCACAGTATCTTATCCTCAATAGCCAAGCTGAGCAAAATCACCCAATTTGTTAGAACATTAATCCTCTACAAGAATGCCAACTCTAATTATTTTATGGCTTCACATTGCTTAATGGTAAAGATAAGAGGACCCACAGGAATGTGCAGATATCACCTTCCATGAGACAAGTACAAGTCCTCTGCCTCAGTACTCAGTCTACAAGGAGTGAAACTGGTACCACCCAAATTCCTAGGTGCATTATATGCCTCCCTAGAATTCTTGGAGAAATACCTAAAAATCTCTAAAAATATCTTTAAAACCAGGGCCTATATCTTTTTATATCTGAGTAACCAGTGACTGATACAATATTAGACACACAGATGTTCAAACAAGTATTAAAGTTCAAAGAGAATAATAGACCATTAGATAGAATCAAATAATAAATCACTGAGGGGCCGGAGGGTTAGCTCAGTGGTTCCGGCGCCTGCCTTGCAAGCGCAAGGTCCAGAGTTCGATCCTCGGTAACCACATATAGTGCTGGGCGTGGAGACACGCCTTCCAACAATCAACACCACATACCACAATGCCAGACGTGGTGGCTCACGCCTGTAATCCCAGCACTCGGGAGGCAGAGACAGGAGGATTGCTGAGTTCGCAGCGGCTTGCCTGGGCACCATAGTGAGCTCAGGGCCAGCCTGAACTGCAAAGCGAGACCCTGTCTCAAAAGCAAAAAAAAAAAAAAAAAAAATCACTGAATTGTAACAATTGAAACTATCCCAGTAGAAGAAAAGAAAGGAAAGTAGGAAACTAAAATAAATAAATAGATCCTCTGTTGTCAATGCAGCAATTCTAAGAACACCATGAACATGTGATTTCTTGGCCTTGAGGTGCTTTTGTCTTGTGGATTAATACTCAGCAACAGACTCAGGAAGATCTCTGTGAAGTTTTCTGGTGCTTTTGCTTTAAAGAGCTTTCTATTTTCTAGTCCTGTCTTACAAATTTTAGCTCCTCAACCTCCTTCTCTCTGATTTCTGAACTGTCAACACAGGACAACTGAATTGTGTTTGGGCTTCTCCTCCATGCATTGCCATCAGTGAAGCACAGAAAGGTGGCAATCTTGTATAACCCCTGTTGCTGGTTCACCTTCTCTCACGCACCATAGATCTTCTGTAACTGTTATTTAAAGTCTAAAGACAGCTGATAAATATACCTTTGTTCATTGTTTGTAGTGTTTTTTGTTGGGGAGCACAAGTCCAGTTTCACTTACTGGGTCACATCCAGAAATAAAACTTAAACACTGTTTGATCAGTGTTATTCTTTAGACAAAATGATTTTCTAATTGAAGGAAGACTCAGATTAATCCTCTTTCACCAGTGAACACTTTAAGAAAGAGCAAAGAGTGGTCAAAGAAGGTTTAAGGTGACTATGTTGGTAGGATTTTCATTTCTTATTTCTATGAAAAGCTTCTGCCCTCTTTTCATTTAGCAACAATCCCCTCCCTAACCACTTCTTCTTACCCATATCTTTGGTTCTGAATTCCCCAGGTCATACACTGTGCTTCCTTACTTGTATCAAAATATCTGTCAGCAGAATTTCCTGCCTAATTATCTATCTGTTTTGAGTCTAACTCCTTCTCGAACACTATGAGCTCAGTCCAGTGGTAGAAAGAGACAAGTTCAACAGTTATTGCTTTTTTACCAAGGCATCACCCAACCTTTTCAGCAAATACTTTCTGCCTTTCTTATCTACCCCAGAAGAAAATATCTAATCAATTAAGGTAAGAACAAAGGTCTCTTTGCCAGTCATTGGGAATAAATATCATTAGAACTGGTTTTAAAATTAACTCTCCAGAAAGTTAATTATATTGGATAATTTTAAATAACATTTAACCAAAATATTTCACCATTATAAGAGCATTTAAAAGAACCATTAAAAAGAAGTCCTGTTTAGGGGTCTGGGGATTTAGCTCAGTGTTTCCATCATATGGCTTGCAAAGAACAAGGTCCTGAGTTCAATCCCCAGTAACCACACACCATAATGCTGGGCATGGTGACTCACATCTGTAATCCTAGCACTAGGGAGCCAGAGGCAGGAGGATTGCTATGACCTCAAGGTTTGCCTGGGCTACATAGTGAGCTCAGGGCCAGCCTGAACTACTAAGCAAGATCCTGTCTCAAAAAAAAAAAAAAAGTCCTATTTAGTTTATCTCCAGGGGATGATTTTAGTTATATTTGGCAAGTATTTACAGTTATTTTGCTTTGTTTTGGGATTACTCTTACATAATTTATGCAATGGAATGTTTAGAGTTATTTATTAATTCAAGAAGTGTTTATTTCACTCTTCGTGCCATGTCCTATGGTAGCAATTTCCTAATGATAGATTGAAATGGGTCCTGTTTCCAGGAACGCACAGTCCCCCGAAGGAGCAAGATAAGTAACTGAATCACAATATGATAAAATCTTTTATATATGTCATATAGTATACTGTAAACTTTTTCATTGGATACTCAGAAGGACCATAGGACAGGGTTTAATTTTTCACACACAGGGAGAGGATTCTAGAGCAGGTACTATTTCAATGCTACCTGTGGACACTGCACCTGAGCTTCCCAAAAACAGGTAGTTATGCACAAAACAGGTTAGGTAAAACTCTTCGAGACATTGGCTTAGGGAAAGACCTTATGAACAAAACATCTATAGCAGAAGATCTAGCAGAAGAAATCGACAAATGGGATCTCTTTTTATTAAAAAGTTTCTGCACAGCAAAGGAGACCACCAGCAGGAAGACAACCAACAAATTGGGAAAGAATCTTTACCAGCTGTCTCTCAGACAAAGGCCTACTATCTAGAATATAAAAAGAGCTTTACAAAAATCAGCCCCCCTCAAATTTAAAGACCCAATTTGAAATGGGCAGCTGAAATGAACAGACACTTTTCAGAGGAAGAAGTAAAAGCTGCCAAGAAGCATCTGAAGACATGCTCAACATCGTTAGTTATTCGAGAGATGCAGATGAAAATAACACTAAGATTTCATTTCACTCCACAAAGAATGGCTGCTATCTCGAAATTAGCCAGCAACAAATACTGGTGAGGCTGTAGAGGAAAAGGAACCTTTCTCCACTTTTGGTGGGAATGTAGACTGGTACAACCTCTATGGATGTCAATGTTGAGATTCCTAAAAAAAAAACTAGGATTAGAGGTTCTATACAACCCTGCCAGGAATATACACAAAAGAATTAAAAGAATCATATCATAGTGACATATGTGCACCCATGTTCATAGCAGCTCAGTTTATGATAACTCAATCTTGGAAACAACCCAAATGCCCAACAACTGGAGACTGGATAAAGAAGATGTGGGGTTTTTATAAAATGGAGTATTACTCTGCCTTAAAGAATGATAAGTTTGAGCCATTTATACTTAAATGGATGTACCTTTAGGACATACTCATAAGTGAAATAAGTAGATCACAGATGTGTAAATATTATATCTGTTCTCTGGTATGAGAAAATGAAGATGTTAATGAGTTGTAGAATGTATGATGCTATTGTGAAACAGAAAATATTCAAAGGGAAATGTGGTGGAGGATTGAGTAATGAGGGATAAAGGAAAAATGTGATGATAATAAAAAAGGGAAACAAATGTATTTGGGGGTAGGGGTTGTGGGGTAGAGGAACGAGAAAAAATGAACATTAAATTGTTTCATATACTGGTACAAATTTCCAATATTGAGTGTGGTCATGATGTGTATGCACAATGTACCAATAAAAATAAAAATTAATTAATAAAAAACAAAAAAACAGACAGTTATGGCCTGGAGAAACTAAGAGACCCAGGAGGCAGTAAATCAAACATTACAAAATGAAATGTGTATATACAATGTACCAATAAAAGTAAAAGTAAACTAAAACAAAACAAAACAGTTATCTTCAGGGTCTATAAGGATCTGCTGATGTAAGATTAAGAGGTAAGACCCTCTTGCTTAATGCTCATATCATTATCACAGAGAAGGAGAGAAAGCAAGAAAGTGAAGATGATGTAGTTGATCAGATGAAAGAGCATCCAAATCACTGTTAGCAGGCTAAGCAGTGAGAGCTAATAAGGGAGTAACTAGCCAAGGAACACACTCTGTAAAGAGCAGTCATGCCTAACCTGAGCTCCGTGAAGGTGCTCATATGTATATACATACATACATATATATATATGATACATATATATGATACATATATATAAATGCATATATATGTAGGTATATAGATTAACAAACGCATAATAATTATTATACATTAACAAACCCTCTCATTCTTGACAGAGTGTAAGACAGAATGTCTGAAATCTCACTATGCAGAATATAATATATTGACATTTTAATACCCTGACTCACTCTGGCCCTAGTCTGTATCTGTTATCAATAGCTCCACTCTCTTGATTTGACTTTTCTGAAAAAGAATCCTTCTGATGCCTTTAAATGGTCTAAGTTCCAATCACTTTACTTTCATTCAGCCCCTCCTCAACCCTGCCTGTACTTCCTCTACCTTTCCTGAATCTTGCAGAGGACACTGGCTCCCTGATTGTTGATGCCCCCTTTGTGGGCACTTTGTCTCAGCTATTTCCACACTGATAGGTTCGAACCACTCACCTCTCAGCTCTCTCTTTTCTAAAATATTAGTTGTTATCTTATGTCTTCTATGATCTCCTTCCCTTTTTTCTCTATCCTTGTGTTTTTCTCTCCTGTTTTATTTATTCTCAGGGGTCTCCCCATGTGGAAGAAAGACAGAGAACGTGGCTGGAGGATTGGTCTTGTTTTCTTTTTTTAAAGTTAATATTTTTCTTTTTTATTTATTTTTTAATTGTGAACTTTCACTCAGTGCCTGCTCTCTGGTACCTTTCACCGGAGCTATCCATGATTCCTGCTGTAGCTGATTTTAGGCTTTTGCTTTCTTGTAGACCTTGAAGCAATCTTCTTATTTTCATCCTATGCCTCTTTCCCATCCTCCACAGTACTTGTTACACACAAGCTCAGAGCTTTGCAAAGTTCCTGTGGGAATGGACTTTCCCTAGTACTGACTCTGGTGTCATGATCTCCTATACTCTGCTAAGTCATTAATTACTATGCATCTTCCAGACATATATGAATCACGTGCATGTGCCAACATCTCATTTTCTTCCTGCGATTATATCTTTTGACTAGTTTTTAGCTTTAGTGAGACCTTGAAAGGAACAGGGGATATCTATATCTATATATAAAATTAAAATTATAACTATATATGAGTACAGTGTGATTATTCAATATATAATACATTATTCAATGTGGGAGGATCAAGTTAGAATAATAAACATTTCTATTTAAACCTAAAAATTTCATTAACATAATAATTGTACATATTTATAAGGTATAGTGTCATATTTCAATGCATGAATTCAACACATCAAATGAAAGTACATAACATTTCCATTTTTTTATCATTGTGTTTGGAGACATCATACTCCTCTCTTTTATTGGTTATAAAACATGTCATAGGTTATTGTGAAGTATAGTCACTTCACTTAATTTCTGCTTTTTCATATCTATTGGGTTGCAGAGTACTAAGAAATTTTTAATTCAAGGAGAAAAATAGTGGCAAATACTATTTTTTCACATACTTCTAGTCATCAATTTTATTTTTAAATATTTCAGGAATGAGAGAAAAACAACTATTAAGCAAACCCATGGATATTTTGAAAAAGTCACCAGAGAAATACTAATAATAGAACAAATAATTCATTTCTTGTCTTATGCAGTAATGAGTTAACTGTTTTAAAGAATTTTCCTAGATTTTTATCCCAAATGATCTAGCTTTATTACTTAATTTGGAAATTACAGTATGTTTTTCAGCAGTGGCTGGAAGTCTTCTAATATTCTTCAGCATAAATCTCACAACTGGTGCCCACTCACATATTTTGTAAAATGGACAGTTCTTCCTTGAGAATACTGTGCACCCAGTGGAAGCATCTGACTGTTGCCTAATGTTTAATTGAACGCAGCATTCATGGGTTGCTAAAAGGTACAGGTGATACAGTTTTGCAAGAGGGCACATGTACCAGTGAATTAAAAAAAAAAAACATCTGGCTTAGACCTACAACTTCTAATTAATACATTGTGCTTGCTTTAAGTACTGATGCATAAATCATATGGCAAAGTTTGCTTTAGAAGTTAAAATATTTTATTTCCATGTATTGGGAAAAAAGCAAAAAAAAAAAAAAGTATTCCAAAGTTTGGTCAAAAGCAAGTTCACCTAGGTATTACAAGTCAGCCCATAATTTGTAATCCCCGTAGGAGACATCTCAGGGCTATCTCAGTGCCAGCTTACATGGATACCTTTCCCATGCTGTAGGATCATTGCAGCTATGTTTGTACTGCATGATTCTGTTTCTTTGGCCAGAGTTGACAGGATCAACAGCTGAATCTTGTCACAAGTTAGTCAATGGATGGGGCAAGACTTCATAGAAAAGAAAGAAGCAGAGCAAAGGGAGAATCTTCCTGGTATCTAGTTTAGTCTCTCTCTAGCACCTGGATACTTTCCATGCTTTGGTACATAACAAAGTCCCAAGCCTTTCAAATAAGTCTCTATTTTTGCTTTAACTACTTGGGATTGATGACTTGAAGTCAGAGTCTAAGTTCATAGAACCTACATTATATTAAAAGTCCTTATCAGTATATGGGTTTGCTTTCTATTTTGTATTCATGTATTCAATATATCTGAAATGAACTTATGCCATCTTTTCCAACTCTTATGGCCTCCAGGGAACACAGTATGAAAACTTCTAGTCAAAAATTACTGAAGATTCTGCAACAGGAATGAGGAGCTTGACCAGTCTGAGTTACAAAAGCATCCTTGGCAAAGTATGAAAAAATCACACTTCCAACTTCCATATAAATCAGATTAGCAAGAAGTCCTGTCTTTCTGAAGGTATTTTCCTTTGTCCCATTGCTTTGAGGTGAGTGAAACTCATCCGGAGCTCTGGAAACTCAGGCTTTCCCTGCTGCTCTGGAAGCTTAGCCCCTGGATTTATTGTTACTGCTATTCCTCAATCCTCCAGGAAAAAGCCGCTGTGTTTTGTGTTGACTTCTCCTCACCTGTTGTCCTCGTTGCTAGGCCAGCTTACTCCTGCTTGTTGGCTGATCAAGACTTCTCCATTCCTTAGAGACTATATCCCACTGAGTCAGAGTTTCAGAAAGGAGGCAATGCCTTTCTCTCTCCTAAACACTGGTCCACAATTTATAACTTCCGGGAACTGGCACCAGGAACATGCCTTTCCCACAGGGGAAATCCCTCCTCCTCCTCAGGATGTAATGCATTTCCATGCACTCAGCAGGATCACTGCAAACTTGGTTGGCACATGACAGATTTTCCCAGATCTGGATATTTCACTCTTGTTCATAATAACCTCACCATGTTTATTGCGTGGTCTCAGTAATTCTAAATACAGAATATTCTAAATACAGATATTCTAAATATAGAAAAGTACTTCCATTGGTCTCTTAGGGCCAGGAAAGTCAAGCTACATATTAGCATTGCAAAATTTTTAAAAAGGAAGCAATATGAAAAAACAAAAATATTAAAACAGAAAGTACTAAGAAGAACAGATGAAAAAAGGGAGGAAAGTGAAAATACAAAGGAATAGTCAGAAAGCAGCAACTACTGGAAGCCAAATAAAACAGAACTAGAGGTGAAGGTTGGAGGCAGAGCTGTCTGGATTCTGACGTGGAGGCCACAAACTAAGCAGAGTCCAAGATAAGCAAGAGGAAAAGGAATCTGTAACTTGAAGCTGACTGCAAGGGTTAGAGAGCTCTGCATCTCCCTGAGAACTAGTGATCCACAGTATGGCAGAACCAGACGGTCTAGTCTAGGCCTCCTAGCTCACTCAGCTCAGCTCAGCTCAGCTGCTAAGGAGGCGTGTGTTGTGTGTTCTTCAGTGCTCGCAACACTTAAAAGTATTTAGGACATAGAAAGAATTTGTATAATTGTATATCCTTACAACCCTGGATATAGTACTTTATAACACTGAAAAAGTGAGGAAAGGAAAAAAGGAAAAATAAGTCATGATTCCACATCTTGTATTGAATTCTCCACAACAGATATTGATTCAATGATTAATTTAGTGGAATCTCAACTCTGGAAAGCATGCAACAACAGGGAAATCCTTTCTCTTTATTTGAAACAAATAGAAAGTAAACAGGCACCAGGAAAAAAAAAAATTATGGTTGAGCCAGTTCTGAATTCTTTCCTATTTAATCCTACATTTGCCTTTATAGGAAACAATAATAGCTCATTTACTGAGCATTTATATGCCAGGCGATGAGATAATCATTTTACATTCCTTATTTACACTCGAAAGTCATGTGATTTACGTCCACCTCAGTGATGAAGCCCTGAAGCTCAGAAAGGCTAAGGAACTTGCCACGTGTTACACAACCACATGGTAGCAGAGTCTCGATTTGAACCAGGATCTAACTTGAAGCTCATTTCTTAATTGTCAGAATTTGTGGCCTCTGTACATGATACTGCTAAGGAAAAATTAAATTCTTTCTGGCAATCATGACTTAAGAATGCCAGAAGTGCTTATTTTTAAATTTTTCTTCAAAATTTGAAGTTTTTAACTTTTAAGCTTTAGTGATCAGGAGAAATTACTTTCTTGTGTTCTTTTCCTTGTAATTTAAGGTGAAAGAGTTGTTATTTTCCTTTGGCTTTGTGTAAACCTTGCTAAAGTCATCATAGTACCATTATTTTAATTGTATAATTATCTTTATTTACATCAGGTAGAGGATTTTTTTCTGGAGGAGACAAAAAGCATCTTTTTCTATATGTGTGAATATGATGATATTCATGTTAGATTCTTACAGTACATTCTTTTCTTCATCCCTTTCTCCCCATCCACTCTGTGCCACCAATTGTCCCTTCTTGTAGTTATTTTGCCGGTGCTGTCCTTTTTCCCTTTTGTTATTTTTACTGGCTTGAGGAACCTGCATTTATCTCAGCCTTTCTCCTGTTATTTTGAAAATTTTACCTTTATTCATTAATGACGACCTTCCTTTTCTCATGCTTATAATGATACTCAGGCCTTTCTATGTATTTGAAGAAATGCTGTCACGTATTTCTCCCACCCCAGGGATTCTAGTGTTCTGCTTTCTCCTCATTCCAAAAAACACAAACCTTTAAAATACGAGCATCCCACCTTCTGGTATTTCTCCTTGTCATCTGACTTCCTCACCATGGAATTTTTGAAATAGAATTATTTAGTCCTTTTTTCTGTTCCTAACAATTAGATTTTTCTTAACTCATTAAATACTTATGCTGCAGCCCTTTGTTTCACAAGTGTATATATCACACTTACTGTTCCTATACATCACAGTTTATTTCTTTGTATTTATCTTTCAAATTTTATTGCTTACCATTCCTTCATCTTTATCATATCTCTATATTGAAGGGTGTTTTTTTTCCTATTTTCATGTTTAGTGTCCTTTCAGAATATCTTTTGTACATGAAAAACATGAAGAATATGTTTTCTGATTATATCCATATCCAAAATTCAATTTCACTCACCCTCACAGGAGAATTGTCCAGGGTAGGATCTTAGCTGGAAGATATTCGCTGTAAGTAGTGTGTGGGAATGTTAGTTTACTGATATTTCTAGTGTTATAGATGAGAAGCCTGATTCTTTTTCCCTTATAGAAAATTTATTTTTTCTATCTATAAGCTTATAAAATTTTTCTAATTTGTGATACAGGAATATGTTCTTTTATTCACTGGTGCTATCAGAACCTCACTGACTATTTCCAATATGCAGACAAGTCTTTCATCAGCTGTGGGACATTTTCTATCATAATTAATATTCATACTTCTGTTCATTTTGGACATTTTTTCTAAAACTCTCTTTAAAATAATTATTCCATTGCGTGTTAAGACTTTTGACTCCTTCTTGTGAAAAGAAAACATTTTTCTGTCACATCTACTTTGCACTTGGGATATATCTCATTATTGTTTTTCCTTGCCACTAATCCCATCCCAGCAATGGTTATTCTTTCCACTTACTGAAATATTTCATAGGGAAGTTGTCCTTTCTTAGGTCTAGGAAGTCTCCTTTCTCCCACATACTTGTCCTTTTTGAAGTGTTTTGTTGTTGTTGTTACATACTGTTCAGATTTTCATTTTTGTCCAGCAGTGCCTTTAGACCAGTGTGCACGTGTTATTTATTCTGGTACCCAAAGGAATTGTTACACAGGCTTTACTCAGAACCTGAGGTATAAGATTCTTATCTCTGAAACATGGGGGAAGGGGGTTCTGAAAAAAGGGTTAAAAAGTTAAAAAAAATAAATGCAATATGTGGATTTTATGCAGATGTTAATTTTAACAAACAATAAAATGCTCTATTGGGAAAAATTGAATACAAATAATTGATAATATAAAGCGATTAGAACTTTTAGTGCACTCGAATATAAACAAAACTATATAATGATTAAGATCTGCTTGAAGATATATGGGGGTAAGTGAGTGTGGCTCTAGACGAAATAAGGTCAGTTTGAAGCTGAGTAGGGCCGCCTGGGTTTCTCTCCCTCTCCACGTAGTCTCAGCCCGTTCCTGCGTGTGCGCTCACTCCATGCGGCCTTTTAAGTAGCACAATTGGAATTCTTAAATGCAGATCTCCCAAGACCACAAAACTGGGAGCTGGTAGACTTTCTGGAGAGTGATGCCAAGAGCTGGCACGCCATCCCAACCCATCTTTGCATGCTTAGGCAAAACGGAAGCACGGGGCCCTCCCAGATCCGGTGTAGGAAAGAACAACAGTGCAACTTCTGGATAGTGTTACTCACGAAGCTAATTTTGGGAGACTTGCACCATGTCTATGGGGAACGTTTTAAAGTTGATTTGCCTTCTCTTTTTCAGGTCAGAACTGCTAGACACACGCAATTTGTGGTGGGTTTTTCTTCCCCAGTTAGTATTTGTCCAGCTTGCCAGGACTTTGGCCCAGCTTGTACCAAAGCAAGGAAAGATAACTGCAGAAAGGAAAGTGGGAGCTTTACTTTGACAGTGTCACTATAAAGTGGCATCACTCTCGGATTTGGAAGATGTTTAGAGCTGATTCTTTTGCCGATGGGACAGGTTACTTGGCAGAATAGTTGCTAATAGAAATTGTGTTGAGACCTCCCTCCAAGTCACATGGAATAGTTTACTGTATGTTCTAAAAAGCCAGGCAGGACATATTCATCTGGATCTCTGCTTCTGAAAGTGCAGGTTTTGTTTTGACTATTCAAACAGTGGAAGCCTCTCACTGCTCATTTCTCACCTACCCAAAGCAATCCTCTTGGGAGACTTTTAGAACCATTCTATCTGGCTGTATCATGTTTCTCACCCACAGAACACTACTCTTGCATCTTTGACCCACTGATCTTTCAGAATGGAAATTGATCTCCATGCAGTATCTTTTCCTTCATGGCAACACTGGCCAACCTGGCCAGTCCTATCTGGGAGATTTTAGATTTTCCAGGAAGTAGGCAGAGACTAGTGTATTTTGTCCACCTAATGGCAGGGAATGCATTAAACTCTTCAAGGGAACTGACTGTAGATCTTTTTCATTGGGAGGAAACATCCAAGCCTATCTCTTTATGAATATAATCTACACATCATTTTCACAAATAAATCCCCTAGATTACCACTGCCAATGTGTTCAGAATCCCAGTGTTGGAGATGAGCTTAATAATTGAATTACGGTCTTTGTTTACTTTCTTTTTGAAAGTCCCCAAAGGTGACTTGTCTAACTTTCATACAATATCTGATTTCTATTGTATCTTGGTCCCTGCATCATGACTTTCTCATATCCTATTATATGTTATTTGTACACACAAGCTGTGTTCACAATCCTATTCCTAATACAAATATCTATTGAACACTTTTCCAGATACTTCCAGGTTTTTTTTTTGGCCCTAGTACTTTGATTTATGTAGAGAACAGAGAACATAAGAAAATCTGTAGAACTTCATACCTTAGAAATAATTTATATTCCCAAATCCTCATTTCTAACCCAAAGGAAGGACTAAATGTTGACATAGTCCCCATTTCTCTCTTTCCGCTATATAGCTACACAAATATTTGGAGTTAAGAGTGAGCCTCTCCGCTAACATAGACATTAGTGAGCCGGAGTCCTGGGCCTATCTTGGTTACCATAGCAGCAGGCAGTGATGACGTCAGACGTCTGCCTTGCGCCTTCTGCTTGCTTGGTGCTGCTATACTGAGGAAATCACAAGATGGTGTTCAGAAAATGAAAAAGGCCTTTTATGCCTTTTGAGAAGTACCAGAAATAATTTCTAAAACAACTCTCTGGATTCCTGCAGCCATTGTTAAGCCTTCAGTTTGACAATTTGAAAATGATGTGTAGTAACGTGAACATGGATTTGATTTTATATATTTGCTAATACATTGGTTTTGACTAGTTTGTACCAGAGTTTGGACCTTAAATGTTCCCCAAAGGTTAAGAGTTAAAGATTTGGTCTCTCCCACGTGGTGCTATTGGGAGATGGTGGAAAACTGAAGAGATGGAGCCCTACCCCCTCTCTCTTTTCCTCTTTTGCTTTCTAGCCTTGAAGTGAGTAGTTCAATTCCCCACAGGCTCCCATCAGGATGTTACAACAGGCTGAAAGCAGCAGGCCAGAGAATCATGGAGTAGAACTTCTGAAATAGGAGGGAAATGAACAATTTCTCTTTATAAGTTTTTTTTGGGGGGTACTTTTAACAGTAGAAGAAAACTAACAGTTTGATTATGAAACCATTGAGTGAAGAATGGTTATGCCAGGATCTTAGGCACTATACACTTTTATTTTTCCTTTGAGACACGGTCTCATTTTGTGGTTCAGGCTAGCCCTGAGCTCCCTATGTAGCCCAGGCAAACCTCCAACTCAGCAATCCACCTGCCTCTGCCTCCCAAATGCTAGGATTACAGGTGTGAGCCAACACACCCACACTGTGGTATGTTGTACTGATTGCTGGTGGGTCACCACGCCCGGTATTGTATATTGTTACCAGGGATTGAACCAGGGATTTTGTGCTTACTAGGCAGGGACCGGAATCACTGAGCTAAATTTCTGGCCCTGCACAAAGTCTTTTTAAAACATTGCTTGTGGTCATTGTGCTGCCTTTGGTGTTACTAATTTCTGCCAGAGTTCCATTTATGCTGATGCCCCACTTTATTTTCAGCTACTCCGAGTTTTTCTTCACATCTATTCTATTTTACCATTATTTCTAGTTTAGCTCATTACTTTTTAGGAATCTGCACACAAACTAGATTGCAATATTCCAGGCTTATTATTCAGAATGCTAATTCATATAAAATTTTGACCCAGTATCTCAATAATATTGCCCACTTACTTACAATGGATAGCAATTTTATCCAAAATAAACACTGATTAAGCCTCAACGTAGGTAGAAGTTGTTCCACTGAGTGTCACATAGGCGAGTGAGAAACAATTTTTAGTTGCATTGAAAATTAGCAATATCCAAAGAACAGTTCACAATAAAAACTGAATGCTCATGTGAGGTCCTGATTTCATAGAAGACATTGCCCTGTTAATAATGAATAGGGGACTAAGGGTGTAGCTCAATGGTAAACTGCTTGCCTAACATCAAGGCCTTGGATTTCAACCTCACAAAACAAAACAAAGATAATGAGAAAAAGAGGCCTAGTAATTCTCACAGAAAAAAATCCAGCCCACTTGAAGTTCGCAAAAATTAGCAACTCTACAAATGATCATCCAGAAGCCATCTAATAAATATGATAGGTTGATTCAAGAAACATAATTTCTAGCCCAGTGGGTACTCAAAGCCCCAGGCCAACACTCATGGCTACATAAGGTGTTTAATATGTAGCTATAGGCTTCCTAGTGTGCACTGATACAGAAAAGTACAATAATTTAGTGCCCGTAACAAATCTCCCTAGGACACAACAGCTTAGTTAGAAGTGCTTGGCTTCTGACCTAGTAAGGCTGATTCTCTGGGTCATTATGTTGCCTCTGTGTGTGCTGACTATAGGAACTTGCCCTGAGGTAGATGGACAGATAAAATAAATACCCAGTGCTACAGTTAGAAAGAAATGTGCAGCGAAATTCAATACAGTTATACTTAAAGCAACATTAGAAAACATTTACTTGTGAAGTAAAAAACAAACCATCTTGTCAGGGGTGGGCTGTTATCTGGAATCCTATCACCCTGAGGAAAAAAAAATTGTAAGTCTGAGCTCAGACTGGGCAATTTAGTAAATTAGCTAGACTGTCTCAAAAAAGGCTGGAGATGTAGCTCAGTGTGAAGACCTTGGATCCAACACATACACACACACACACACACACACACACGTGCATGCACATGTGCACACATGCACACTCCTATCTAAAAACTAAATTAAATCTTAAAATTCACCTTTACCGATCTAATCAGTTGAATAAATTAAGAAAAATGTACACTGAAGTGGTGCAAAAGCACTTGCTTCTGAAACTGAATTATCAAATTTAACAAAATGTTTAGTTACACAGTAACTCTGAGATTGCTTGCTTTTATTACAGTGATCCTGTGACCCACTGGCTGTTTATGTAGTATATTTAGTAGTGAAGCTCTCCCCCTTGTGGACATGAGTGGGGATTTTTTTTTTTTTTTTTTTTGCTTTTTGAGACAGGGTCTCGCTTTGTAGTTCAGGCTAGCCCTGAGCTCACTATGGTGCCCAGGCAAGCCGCCGCGAACTCAGCGGGATTTTTTTAAAAAGTTGAAATCTATATTTTTTCTCATTTCTTCTTAACACAGAATTAAAAAAGAAACGGTGAGTAGAATAGCTATTTCACCTATGAGCTATGTAAGCTACGTAAACAAGCAAACACTTGTTTCAAAGTCAAGGCTCTTTTAGGTCTTTGGAAGGCTTGAGATGTAAACCTATACTAGAGTTTCAAGTGGAGGGGATGCAGTGGTTTGACTGTATCTCTTACAAAAGTTATATGTTGAACCCCAATTAACATGATGATGGTATTAAGAAGTTGGGTCTTTGAGAGATGAGATGATTCGTTTCTGAATGCTCTGTCACCATGAATGGATTAGTGCCTTCAAAAAGAGGCCCAGGGAGCTGCCCTTCACCCTCATGTGTAGGTGGAATGAAAGGGATCACCCAGAGGAATGAACCTATTCATCTCTTGGACTTTACCATTGCCTTGATGATGGACTTTTATGAGAAATATATTTCTGTGATTATAAACTACCCAGTCTAAGGTATTTTGTTCTAACAGTCCAGTTAATACTGACTGCTACAGTTTTTTTTTTAAGCTTAGCACAGTTTTATAACCCAGGCACCAATGACATTTTTGATAAAATATTTCTTTGCCATGTAAACTGTTCTATGCATTACAGGATGTTTACTAACATCCCCAGTCTCTGCCGACTTGATGCCAGTTTTAACCCCTCTTCAACCCCACCAGCCCTGGTAGCCAACAGTGTTCCCAGATGCTGCCAGATGTCCCTAGGGGAACAAAGTCATATTCAGCTGAGAGCTGCTCAGTAGAGAGACAGTGTGACCTGGAATCTTTTAATAGCCTCCCTCTCTGCTTCTCTACTCAGAATAGACTACAAGCAACATAAATACCTGTTGGGAAAGAAAATGGTAAAAACTAGTCAAACCCTGAATGTATTCTCAAGTTAGAGATGACACAAATGTTGCAAGGGTGGCCATAAAGTGAACAGTCAGACGGCAACCAACATTTTATCATTAACAACTAGAATTGGGCTTCTATTAACTGAGATGGGAAATAGCAAGAGGGCCTTGCTTGGCTGTCATTTGGACTGGAGAGAACAGCACACAATTTTAACCTGTTACACTCGAGACTATTTTTTAGACACCCAAACGAAGATGTCAATTTTCCCTGAATATGCAATTTGAAAATTAAGGGAGAGGTTCAGACTATTACTCTAAATTTCAGAGTTGTTAGCTCATTGCTAACATTTAGTGAACTCACCTACAAAGAGAAGTTTCAAATTTAAAAACAAAAGATGTAAGGATGGAGTCCTATCCAACTCCAAACCTTCAGTGTAAGGGATATGAGAAGAAACAAACAACAGAATCAGAACTAACAAGGTAAGTAAGTACCGAACAAGCAACTATGATGGTCTAGAAGTTGTGCATAATTCTTTTGTTTACATGAAATAGCCTCATCTTAGTAATCCTCTTACAATGTGATCATTTATATCTAGTTTATTACTTTCTGCAATAATTTGTTCTAAACTATGAGCTACCAAGAATAAAAATGATTTACTATTGCAACTTTAGAGAAACTAGAAGTGACTGACATGTTATGTTGCAAATCAGTTGATATGGAAATTTAATATGAAACATCCTTCTGAAATTAAAATACCTGTAAAATAAGACACATTCATTGAAATTTCTAAGTCAAGATTAGTAGGAGTGGCTATTTATTTTATATATAAGGACTCCTGATATAATTTTATTTGAAGAAGAACATTGACTCCAAGACTATCACAGATGCATTGAGACACAGGCTTGAATCTGAACAGGCACAATTAGATTTCATATTCTCTTTATAAGTTTTGAATTCATTAAACAAAAATAACTTATAATTCCAAATCTATGCATCAGATTATGTAAAATTATACAGTAATATTTAACCTTATTTAACAGCAATTAGCAACTTGATAGATTAGTTATACAGAAGAGGAAAATGAAACAAAAATGTTAAGAAATATACCCTAGGATATCTAGCTGGCAAACAGCAGAATTGACTTAAAACCAGATTTGACTACAAAAGCAGTGATCTTAGGGCCGGAGGGTTAGCTCAGCAGTTCCGGTGCCTGCCTTGCAAGCACAAGGACCTGAGTTCAATCCCCGGTAACCACATATAATGCTGGGCGTGGTGGCTCACGCCTGTAATCCCAGCACTCGGGAGGCAGAGACAGGAGGATTGCTGAGTTCGCGGCGGCTTGCCTGGGCACCATAGTGAGCTCAGGGCCAGCCTGAACTACAAAGTGAGACCCTGTCTCCAAAAAGCAAAAAAAAAGCAGTGATCTTAAATATGAGAGTCTACTATTTCACATGTGTGTAATGACTACAAAAAATTATTTTCAATGTCAGGGATCAAAACCAGAGCCTCGTATGTGCTAGGCACACAGTCTCCCACACAGTTATATTTCTAGCCCCAAAGTTGTTTTTCAGTGTAGTGGTTCCTTTGTTATGGGAGGAAGAAAGGA
>PVIC010022058.1:0-28036 GCA_004025085.1 Thryonomys swinderianus
GGGATATGGGTAAAAATGAGAATTGACTGCGTCATATACTGGTACAAATTCCCCAATGTTATGTGTGATTGTGAGATGTACATAAATTGTACCAATAAAGAATTCAATTTAAAAAAGAAGAATGGCAGAGTGTGGGATATTCAAGTAGTATAAATGTCTGTGGCTAGCAGAGCTGAACTCTGTGATACAGAGGACCTTTAATGAGGCTACTCACTGCTTTAGAAAAAGAAGTTGGCGATGGGAATATTAAATTTTAGTATTCATTTCGCTCATAGAAGCTCGTGTGGCATTCAACACTTTTAGCCAGTTAATTCTGTGTTTCCTTGTGGACCTGAAAATCTCTTGTAGTATACCTCTTAGTGTAGTTAGTCCCAATGCCACACTGTGAAGTACAAATTATATTAGTATAAAGTAATTTCCTTTGGGTAGGTTTCCATTACCCAAAGATGGCATTAGGTTTTGAAATAGGACAATATACACTTTTAAAATCTACCAAATATATTTACATGCATGAAAATACAACTTTAAAGAAACAGATTGATTGCTTTTTGAGGATAATAGGAAAAATAACTCATTATCTTGAAAATGACAGATAAAGCAAAATAATGAAATCTTCATTTTGTCTTCCCTGCATGAATTGTAGTCTTATGCAACCAAATAATAGATTAAAATCTTTTATAAAAATACTTTAGTTAATAAATAAAAACTAATTATAAAATTACAATAGAACTATTTTTCAACCCTAATAGATTATTGGAACAGCTAAAAACAGAACAACAGACATAATAAGCTTCCTGATTTAAAAACACACACACACACACACACACAAAGAATGCAACATGTACAGCTTTGGAAAAGGGAACGAAAATGAAAATGATCAAGCATCTGGGTATAACTGCCAATTTTCTAGAAATTCAGAGGACAGAAAACATATGGAAATGCACCATGTTTTAGCACAATCTCAATCAAATTCTCAGCAGAATTTTTAATTGATATTTTTGTAATATTGATATGGAAATTCAAAGGACAAAGAATACAGCAGAGATTCTTAAAAGGATCAAGGTTTGAGAATGTGTACTATCTGACATCAGGATTCATTCTAGCATCATCAAGATTTGTAAGTCAATAGAATATAACTGATGTCTCAAAAATAGGTTCTGCCCTATATTTTCAATTGGTTTCCATAGACCTTACAAAGGGGAAGGAATTGTGCATTCAGTGAAACATACTAGAAATGCAGGGCATCCATGAAGTAGAAATACAGCATTCATTATATAGCGGTTGCATCCACACACAGAGAGCTCAAAGCAACTGCACACAAAATTCAGATGAGGGTAAAATAGTCACGATATTTATGTTTGATTTATTATCTGATTCAAATTTAGATGCTATTTAAATATGACTTGTGCCCTGAAGTGGCTTATATCCAGCTGCCTCTCAGAAGTTGTGCACTCTTCGGTTGGGCTTCTGGGAGTGACTGAACTGTGTATTAACCTACTGATTGGTTTAGTGTAGCTCTCAGTGCGGATGATGGATTCACTGAAGACAAACGACCTGCCCTGGGTGTGGGTGGCAGTAACCAAAAGGCTTGAGGCCTTGATAGAATAAAAAGGGAAAGAAGGAGGCAGTCTGATGACTGCCTGTCAGGCCTTGGGCTGTTTCTCTTCTGCCATGACTCCCTTGCATGGCACCATGCCTTGAAGCCTGTGACTGTGGACTGAAGCAGCTGTAAATTGCAAACTAAAATAAAGCTGTCCTCCTTTAACTGATGGTTGTTGGGTATTTTGTTCCAGTTAGGAGAAAGTGACTAAGACAGACCCATAAAGAAATTTTACAACTTAATAAGAAGAATGCATGAATATACTAAACAGCAACAAAAAACCTTGGTGATATTTACACAGAGGATCACTAAGGGAGATAGAGCCAACATGCAAGAGATGTTTAAAATTGTAGTCATAATATAACTGTTATGTAAAACTATAACACAACTAGATTTTGTGTCTCTAAAAGGTTTGCCATCACTGATATAAAAATATATATGTCTCCATTGTTTATTAGTCGATGGGCACTTCGATTGTATCCGTCTTGCAGTTGTGAATGGTGCTGCAGAAAACATGGGACTGTAGTCAATTCGGGAGTGAAATGATTTAGCTTTAAAACTTTTAAGGCAGAAGATGATTCAGCACCTTTTGTTCTCCTTGGATGTACCAAAGAAGTTTTGAGCCTGGGGCTAATTTTTAAAAACACTTAACAATCACTAGTTGCGTAATACTTACCTAGCTCTGAGCTAAATGACTGGCTCATACAACACTTATTTATTTATACAACACTTTCATTCTTTATTTTATGTTTAAGAAAATTGTGGCTTATTAATCTTAAATAGCTTAGCCAAGTCTTCCTCCTTATGGTAAACATGAAGTAATCTGTTCCACGTGTGTGTTTTTAAAGAAATGGATTTTAACAGTCACTTTCACAATTTTCTGATTCCTGCTGCTAAGTTTCCCTATCTTGTCTCCTTCACAACCCTTAGGGAAGTACATGAGATGTTGGTTTTTTTCCTCAGTTTAGCTTATTTTCCATGTATCCATTCAATAAAAGATAATGTGCAGGTCTTAAAATCGTTAAGAGCAAGGAGAGTATACAAAAATAAAACTTTAGTAATTATATGCAGCTGGATACATAAGTTTCTGTATTTTCCATATTTGTAGCAAGTTTACTGCCTTCCTTCCATGATGTGTCCTCTTTCTCCTTGTCCTCCTAAATGGCATTGTATATACCATATATAGCATATATACATAGCAGAAAAGTATACTATACACCCATATGTGTACATAGCAATATATGTATTTTTTTTTTTGAGACAGGGTCTTGCTTTGTGGTTCAGGCTGGCCCTGAGCTCACTATGTAGCCCAGGCAAGTCTCGAACTCAGCAATCCTGTCTCTGCCTCCCGAGTGCTGGGATTACAGGCAGGAGCCACCACACCTGGCAACATATGTATTCTTAATGTCTAAATAAAATTTAAAGTAAAAGACATGTTGTCAATAATCTCTTTTGCCTCAAACACAGCTTCCCGTCATTCTTACCACTTTCTGAAGCAGTTCCGGAGTCCTCTTTCAGGCATGTCTTTGGGTGCTCTGTTATAGCTGCTTCAGTGTCCTAAACTGACTCAAAAAATTTCCCTTTCACAGTCATTTTGACTTGGGGGAAGAGCCAGAAGTCACCTGGTGATGCCGGATCTGGTAACTCCGACATCACAGGACCCACTGTAATATTTTCATGAGCTGGTCTTGCTGTTGAGTGGCACTGGGCAGCGGCCTTGGCCGGAGAGCTGATCACACCGCAGGAAGAGAGTCATGAAGCGGCTTCTAGAACTGCTTCAGAATGTGGCAAGAATGATGGGATATGTGTATTTGAAGCCAGAGGAGTATTCGAAGGGGAATTTTACTGTGGGTCTTTTACTGTAGTCGATATTTTAATTTAAATTTTCACTGTCTATTTGACTCTTCCTAATATGTATAGTAGTTGTAGGGTATATATTTATATTTATTTATGTCTTGCCTGCTTGGGGCTATCCAGGTAATGAGTTTGCTTTTGCAACATTGTCTAATTTTGTTTTCTTTTGCTGTCACTTTTAGACCTGTGACATGTGCCTGAGCTTCGCTTCCTTAAACCCCAAATCACAATAGAAACTGTTGCTCACGTGCTCTGGCCAGGGCTTCAACGTCTCAATGCCATTATAAATATTTCATACCTTCTGGTGTGTATGTACACTTTCACTCCATGTTTTATTTCTACAAACTCAGAAATGTCCGCATGGATCTTTTTGGGGGCAACTTCTCTTCCGTTTTCAATTTTCTTTCTTACATTCTACCTATGTATTATGAGATTTTTGTTTTCCTCCTTCAGAAAATTGCTCCTGTGTAGAGGCTCCTACTATCTTGGGTAAAATGGCCCGAAAGTAAGAACTGCAATCTAGCCTTTTCTAAGGGGAGATCTGATTACCCAGCTGCACCAGAGAATATAAACATTTTTACTCTGGACAGTGCTTATCTATTTTTTGCAAGTACATCACTTTAGAAAGCGACTTGCTCAGCTAATCTGTAACTGTCATGGAAATGAAATTTTCCCCACGTCCACCCAATAATGGGCACCTGGAAAGACATCCTTATGCACCCATGCACTCAGGTCTAACGGTTTCCATGGAAACTCACAAACCCCAGTGCAAGGTTCCCAGCTTCCTGTCACATTCCCTTACCCTCCGTGCGGTGCACACTCTGCATTTGTTTAATGCACTTGCACGTGATTACAGTGCTTTGCACGAGACGTGCAAGAGGCTTCTCTCTCCCGGCGGCCCCTGTCACCCAGAGTGCTGCATTTGTGTCTTGCTGGATGCCGGGGCCTGGGCTCAGCTGTGTGGGTCCCCGGCACCTCGGGCATTGCCTCGAACTCAGTGGGCTCTCCGGGTGCGTTTGCGGGGTCACTCTGCATCGCCTTCGTTGTCTCAGTTTCCCTGTCCTGACACCTGCAGAGTGCTCCTGAGGACGGGGCCGGGCGGGAGGGGAGGTCAGACAGGAGGTCAGGGCTGCCTGTCGGCCGAGTGGCGTTTAAACCTCCAGTTTAAGTATTTCTACCTAAACTTCAATTTTTAGCCCTGCTTTTTATATTAACATTTTAATACATACAATTTAGGTCTGAGGGAAAGTAAATTAATATTTATTGAACAACTGTTATGCATTAAACATTTTGATTTGATTTTCATTTTCCCGTGAACTAAATATTGTATTAATATTTGATGTGCATTTGCATTAAATATCCATAATTTGCTGATAATAAACCAAGATGAGAGAATTTAATGACTGTAGAGGTCGCATACCTCTCAAATGATAGAATGTGCTTTCTTTTTCTATTCTTTTCCTTTTTTCTTTCTTTTCTCTTTTTCTTTCTTTCCTTTTCTTTCTTTCTTTCTTTCTTTCTTTCTTTCTTTCTTTCTTTCTTTCTTTCTTTCTTTCTTTCTTTCTTTCTTTCTTTCTTTCTTTCTTTCTTTCTTTCTTTCTTTCTTTCTTTCTTTCTTTCTTTCTTTCTTTCTTTCTTTCTTTCTTCTCTTTCCTGTTGCAGAGAGGCTAAACTTTGACTGGAAAAAATGAATATTGAAGAATATGACATGAAAATAAATACAAAATTATAACAGCTTCCATAAAGGAAAACAAATTATTAAAAAAGACTGTGCATTAGTTGAGAAGTTTGAGGGATCTAAGTTGAGATTTAATGAATTATAGGTTTTAAACAAGAACATCCTATGAGGAGAAATTTCCAGGCCAAAGGAAAATGTATTTGGAAAAGAATATGAAAAAAAGATAGCTATATTCTTACGGGAATCTGAGAAAGAACATACGGAGTCACAGAAATAAGAAGAAATTAAGAAACATATTTGCAGATAAGGTTGGAGAGCACTAAAAGCCATACTCCATGTTCAACCCTAGGCCTCCAGTTATGCTTCTCATTTTGTTTTGTTTTTTGTTTTTGAGACAGGGTCTCGCTTTGTAGTTCAGGCTGGCCCTGAGCTCACTATGGAGCCCAAGCAAGCCTCGAACTCAGCAATCCTCCTGTCTCTGCCTCCCAAGTGCTGGGATGACAGGTGTGATATGCTTCTCATTTTATAGGGTATTACCGCCTTTACCTCACTGGCCTGATTAAGCAAAGGGTCACAGTGCCCATTCACAGTCACAAGTGAATTAAATTTAGCTAAGGGGGCTGTTCTGTTCCTAATAGAATACAGGTTGATTGCTATCAACCTCAAAGGTTTAGGGAATCAGCACAGATGTTTTACATTCTTTGCTTGTTTTTTCTCTATCAATCTTTTTTTTTTTTTTTTTTTGAGACAGGGTCTCGCTTTGTAGTTCAGGCTGGCCCTGAGCTCACAATGTAGCCCAGGCAAGCCTGGAACTCAACAATCCTCCTGCCTCTGCCTCCCAAGTGCTGGGATTACAGGTGTGAGCCACCATGCCCAGCACTGTGGTATGTGGTACTGATTGCTGGTGGGCATGAGTCACCAGTGCCCAGCATTGTATGTGGTTACCGGGGGTCGAACTCAGGACCTTGTGCTTGAGAGGCAGGTGCTGGAACCACTGAGCTAAATCTCCGGCCCTTTCTCTATCAATCTTAAAACAAAATAGGGCTGGGGATTTAGCTCAATGGGTACTGCACCAATCTTGGATGCACATAGGGCCTGATTTCAATCCCCAGTACTAGAAAAAAAAAAAAACGAAAGTGAAATAATTCATTTCCTCATGTTCTTGGAAAATACAGTAATCCTGTGATTCGTACAATTTCATGTGTTGCTTAAGGTTTAATTTAAATATAATTGACTTTAACTTAAATAAAATTCTAGAAAAATAAATGAGATTGAAGGAGAGAGTGCTTCTGGAGTATGAACCGGGCTTCTTATCCTGTGGGTTAAAAGCACAGTAAAAATGTTTATGTGACAAAAGTTGAATATTAGCAATATCATTTTCAAGTTTAATGTGGCATATTTTTCTCCAACAAGTTTCACACTTTGAATTATGGCTATTGGATTTGGAATCCTTAAAATTTGTACTAAAGGGTCATTGACAAATCTCTTACATGGATATTAGTGCTCAAATGTGCACACACAGGTTCTTAAGTAGCAATGATTTATCAGGAGCTCAACTCTGTTCCTTTGGCACTTTAGAGGCAGAAGTTTTATGTGTTGTTTTGTCTTCTATTAATGATTGTGTCCACATTTTGGACATTGGGGTGCAGCATATGCAACTTGTGTTATAATTTGCCTAATATTACAAACTCCTTAAATATCAGTGCTACCACAGATTTACTGATGACACAATTATAAATGGTCAGGATCTAGAAACACTAGAGACCGTGGTGTAAACAGATGAATTAAGCCGAAAATATATCCTTTAAATCATTTTTAAAAATTCACTAATGGAAGAAGCTATAAGAAGAAAACAGACATTTAGAAAAGATTATTTTAATTTTGAGGCATGCAAGCTTCTAAGAATGGCAAAGACTACTGAGGAATATCAAATGACAATACTTAAGGACACATACAACACTGGCCAATATGGTACCTTAATCACTATGTTTATGAAAGAAAAGAGTAACTATATGATATTAAAAAACATGATTTAAGGTGTGATGAGGGGAAGGAATAAATATGATACAGAAAGAAAATAAAAGAGCATGTATAAAGGGGGTGAGGAGGGTGGGTGGGTAGGGATATGGGTAAAAATGAGAATTAACTTGTGTCATGTACTGGTACAAATTCCCCAATGTTATACATGATTTTGAGATGTATATAAATTGTACCAATAAAGAATTCAATTAAAAAAAAGATGTGGCAAAGTGATAAACAATTCTAAAAGAATAATATAAGCAACTATATGCTAGCAAAATTAAAATTTTTGAGGAGATTAATGAAGTCTTCAAACAAATTATGAAAAAATTTTCACAACTAGCTCAATAATCTTAATAATTGACCAATACTCTTAACTTCTATTGATACTTGAAGATATGTGCAGGGTTTTTGTCTTTTAAAATATAACCACCTATCATGACCAAACCTCTACCAGGATAAAATGTTTCTCTTTAAATCATTCAGAATATATCAGTGAGCTAGGATATTGATGAGAAGTCCAAAATTAAGGAAAGCCAGAACATACTGCAAACGTAAGGAAAATAATTTTGCATTTATTCTGAAAGTTTACACCAGGCTAGTGAAGTAAAATTTTACTTGTCATGATACCAAATTAATCAGGAACAATGGACAAATTAATAGTGCACTTTAGATATGTGTCCAAATGGTCAAACTTGCCAAATACAGCTAGAAGTGGGACTATGACACCCTTTGACAGAGTATAAGTGAACTAGATTCTGGAGACTACTTCAGTGAAAATAAATGCTGACTGTTTAGGCAGTTAGTGGAGCAGAAAAAAATTCAAACAACCAGAAAGACTATCATCTGTAGAAACTCACAACCACACAGGTTTACAGCTTTGATTCCTACTACCTGTGGTGTCTGGAAACTCAGCTGAGAGTTGAGCAATGCTAAAAGTCTTCTTCAGAGAAGTTACGCAGGGCCTCAAAGAATTTTCACAAATAACTTTAAAAACATACACATATAGTCAAACATACTAAAAACAATATTAAGACTTTTAAAAAATATAGCAGAAGTAAAATCCAGCAGAAGTAACAGATTCCAAAATTAAAATGGCAAACTTGAATATATAGTCATGAAATACCACATATACATGCTTTAAGTACTAATGGAATGTAAAGAATTCTAAAATCTGAGAAGCCAGTCAATATGATAAAGGTTATTAACACAACTCCTAGCATTAATAATAAAGCATAATAGCTAAAATTAATGTAGCAGAAAATAGGTGCATGTTAGATACAATTAAAGAGAGAAGTAGTAAAATGGAAGATATGTAAAAAGAAATTATCTAAAGAGCAACCCATAGAAATGAACAACAAAAATGAAAGTAATAAAGTCACACTGGTATAGATCAAGTTGTTGAGACAATATTTCAAGATTGACTATTTCCCATAGACACTTATCTATATATTTAGGATATGAGATAAATCCCTAATCATGTTAAAAAAATACTGAGCAGAATAACTTAGTATAACAAAGTAAAAGATCTTGGAAAACAGAGAACTACTGAAACAACAGTTTTGGAGCTAATTTACATACAATTAGAAGAGAAGAGGATGAAATGATATCTATGATACACTGAGAAAGAAAACCTCTTCCTGGAGTATAATGAGGAGTGGAAAAATGTTTACCCCAAATTTTCCACTTAATATTTTTATTCAGAATTCTGTCAGCAAAGTTCATTATTATAACCTCGCTCCACATTTCTCATTACTATAAGTAAAGAAAATATAATTTGCCATAAAATAATGCTATTTTTTCCAGCATTTTGATTAAATAGCCATTTCCTATTCAAACTAACCCTTCCTATAAAAATCTTTTAATTAGAAAATTTTGCCAAACATTTCAGAATTTAATAATGCCTGTTTTGCACAAATTTTTCTAGAAAACGAAATAGTAGGAGAATTTCCCACACTCCTCCTTACTCCTACAACATATAGATAACAAGTCAGACAAAACAATGATAGGGAAAAGAAAGTCATAGGTCAGTATCCCTAAAGAATGCAGGTTCAGAACACAATTTTATGGAATTAAATTAAATCTGGCAAAATATAGGAAAATCTGCTCTAACAAATGAGTTTAGTAAGAATTCAGGATACAAAATTAATGCCTCCAAATCCATTGTGTGTATGTATACTCTGAATAAAACTTGAGAATTGAACAAAAAAGTAACCAAAAAACCAGCAAAAATAAAACATACTTAGGGGTTAATCAAGCAAAACATGCTAAACAATGGGAGGCAGAATAGTACAGTGCACAGCTGAGGGAAATTAAAGAAGTCCTTATGAAATGGGAAGCCATAGTGTGTATGTCGGCCAGGAATCTCAGTTACTATTAACATACATGTCATCTCCACACTGGTCTAGATTCAATACAGTATCGACCAAATTGTAGCAAATGATTTGTTGTCGGTGTAACTGAAAAATCTTCAAATTCATACTACAATGCAAATAATTTATAACTTTAAAAAAAAACCTTGAAAAATGAGAACCAATGGGAGGACTAACATTATCTGATCTCCAGAATTATTATAAGACTATCGTCAATAAGACCATGTGTTATTGGTGCAAACACAGAAAAATAAAAACAGAACCAACTAGAGAGCCTGGAAACAACCCCTCATGGATGAGGATCACTGTTTGACAACCGGTTGCCAAGAGAATTCCATAACAATGAGCTTCCTGCCCGTTACTAGGATTTGAAAGGAAATCACGTGTATGTGCACCTCTTGCTGTCTATGAAGATAAAGTTCAAGTTGGATCATCACCCTGAATGTCAAATCTACTTAGAAGAAAAATATAGGATCAATACCTTATTAGAGTTAGGAAATATGTTTTCAAATGTAAATCCCAGATCATAACACATAAAATGATCCAGCATATTTCATTAAAATTAAAACTATACTAGTCTTTGAAGGATATTGTTATGAGAATAAAAACACACTCACACACTGAGAAAATATTTATCATCACACATTTTATCATGGGCTGGCATTAGAATATAGAAAAACTTCTCAAAATCCAGAAATAGACTGGCTTTGGGCAGGATAAAAATAAGACATGTTTCCTCCAGATCTTGCATTGTATGCAACAGAATCCTTTGATGCTATGTAGAGGAACAGCAGAAGGCTGGAAGCTCAGAAGCATTGGGTAGAGCAGTTAGGGACTGGGCGACTTTCCCCTCAGGGGTCAGAGGAAGCTCAGCAGAGGCGGAGCTTGCAGGCTTTGGAAGGACTCCCTCCCAGTTGGCACAGGCTGGCTGAGAAGAGCGAGGCTGCCCCTGCCCCGCCCCCCGGGAGTTCACATGGGCGGAAGTTTAGACAGGATCCAGATCTCCCACTTCCGCCCACAGCGACAAGGAGCCCTCCGCTCAGGTGTCCTCAGAGAAGGGGCACACCCTTGCCTAGCACGAAAGACGTGACGCCCCATTCACTGGGAGGCAGTGTTACAAGAGGTTACTGAGAAATGACAGTAGGAAATACAGCGCCTTACCTGGGGCAAAACCGCAGAGATCTGTAACATCACACCCAAAAGGTCCTGGTTACAAATGAAAAGCACTTGTATTAGGAAAATTGCAAACAAAATGAGTAAAGACAATCAAAAGACACCAACACTGAAGTGAAAAAGATGTTAGATTATTCTAATAAGAGCACACAAATGTTTCGATAAATAGTTTTGAATATGTCTGAAACAAATTAAAAAGACGAAGATAATCTCAGGAAAGAAACAAAATAAAACTAGATGGAAAACTAAATGTAACATTTATTACTCAATATATCTAAAGTTCAAATAGGCCATATCTAGCATTGGGCATAGGGTAGAGAATTTGGAATTCTCACACAGTTATTGTGGGATTATAAAGTAGTACAACTATGTTGGAAAAGAGTTTATCAGGTCCTAGAAACTTAAGCCTACATCTACTATGTGATCCAGCCATTCCCTGACTTAGTATTTACTAAAAAGAATAAAAGCACATTTCCATACAAATATTTCAACATGGATATTCTTAGCAGCTGTAATTTTACTAGGCAATGCTGGAAATAATAAAATAATCCACTGTCATATTAGTGGATGAACAAAGTGATGTATATCCACAAAATGAAATATTACTCACTAATGCAAATGAATGATTGATACACACTGCAACATGAATTTAAGATGATTTTGTAGTGTTGATGAATTTAAAGTACATCAATACACATCATTTCCCTTTTTACCAACTCAAAGAATGCTCTTTACTCTCCAATGACAAAAAGGAGACAAAATTTGCTTAGAGTAGAGAAGTATAATTGGGATGGGTTACAAAGCTCAAGAAACAACTTTAGAGCATGATGGTTATGTTTACTGTCTTGATTTTGGTGATATTTCATGGATGTACACATATAAAAGCATCAGATTTTATATTTTAATTATGCATAGTTTATGTTATACCTCATTGAGTAATTTTTTTTCAATTTTGGTACCAGGAATTGAACTCAGGACCTTGTGCTTGCCAGGCAGGCACAGTGCCACTGAGCTAAATTCCCAGCCTATGATTAATTGCTTTTTATTTCTTCATATAGCCTCAGTAGAAGAATTCTGATGGAATTTAAAATTTGGAATTACTTTACTGTTCATAGACTTCTAGATAGCGGTCAATATATTTCATGCTAGGTATTTCCATTTATGTTTCCAAGCTTCACTTAGATACAACAGTTTACCAAAATCAAAACTTCCTAAAAGAGGCCATTATAAATAAATAAATAAATAACATCTTGAACGTTGAAAGTCTATTTTTCTAGATTTTAATTTTGCAACATGATGAGACAATAAAGAGCAAAGCTTTGTTCTTTGGCAGAAGAAAAAAAGAACTTTGATCTCTTAAATTAAGGAAGCCCACATTGGTTCAAGCAAAACCAAAAACAAATTCTGTTTACGAATAGAACAAAGTAACAGTGATATCCCACCCTGAAGTTTCCAAATGTCAACATATCCATAATAGGATTAACTTAGAAAGCACATTTTGTTTCTCACTTTGTAGTTCAGGCTGGCCCTGAGCTCACTATGGAGCCCAGGCAAGCCTCGAACTCACAGCAATCCTCCTGCCTCTGCCTCCCGAGTGCTGGGATGACAGGCGTGAGCCACCCCGCCCGGCACTGTGGTATGTGGTACTGATGGCTGGTGGGTGAGAGTCACCACGCCCAGCATTGTATATGGTTACTGGAATCAAACTCAGGACCTTGTGCTTACTAGGCAGGAAAAGGAGCCACTGAGCTCAATCTCAGGTCCCAATAGCACATTTTTTTACCAGCCAAATTCCCAAGTATTGTCAGCTGACAGAAGCCAAATCCATGCTACGTGCCAGGGGTTAGAAATTTCCAGTTGGTCAGACTAGTGAATCAAAACCCAAATCATATTGCTTTTGCCACCTGTGGAAGTAAAAGTTACCTGAGCACAAATAAAAAGAATTATAGTCAGAGACAGAGGTAATTAAGAAGCCTACTTAGCATGTTAGAGATAAGGGATTAAGCTAATACCTCCCAGGAGCCACATCAGAGGAGAGAAGAGAAATTGAAACCTTTGACTTGTACAATTTAGATATCAGAGTATATAATTTTATGGGCTGCAATGGTAGGACACCTGTCAAGCACGTCTCAGGAGAAATTTTAGAAGTGAGTTTTCGACTCAGACATACTGAAGACAGTTCAGAGATACTCAGGTGCTTGAAGGCTTCTAATGTACAGCGATGAAGAAAATTTGGCTGCTTTTTATACACGAAGGGGAAGCAGATTAAAAAGAGGAAGGGGACACTGAGAAAGTTTGGCCAGAGTGAGTTTCATTTTTATCTACCTGCAGCGAGGAAACAGGCGAGCTGTTGGTGAGCTCTGCAGCAGGTGGGGAGGGTCATCAGAGGAAGCCACTGAGTCTCCACAGTTCCTCAGGAGGGCTTGAGGGCTGGCCCAGAGCGCACAGAGAGGGAAGTGGTGGACATCCTGCCGTTTCTAGATGGAGGCCTCGGAAGGTCACCGTGGGTTCCTACTGCTTTCTATTTAGTCAGCGTGGTCAGCTGAATGAGATATTAGAGAAGGGGTTGTGTAGAATAATCACCCTACACGTTTGAGGAGCTTGATCATTACAGAAAGCAAATAAGAGAAAATTTCCAAATAAATTGTTTCTACAAATATCAAGTAAATTGGCCTGGGTTGTAACTCCCTTGTTTAGCATGTGCAAGGCTCTGGGTTTGTTTTCCAGAAGAGAAAATGATCCGATAAAATTCTGTCTCATTATCGTTAAAATGATGCTGAAACCTGTATTTTTCCTCATTTAGTCCAATTTAATCTTTTTAGTTTAAAAAATATCAAATATGTACATCATGCAAATTCATGAAATAGAAATTTCCTCTCGTTATGCTTTTGTCTCCTGCTCGTGTCTTTGTGTGACCAGTGATTCCTCCATAATCCTCCTTTCCAGAAGAGTCTGGTCATCCTGGGTCAGCTCTTCTCCATCCCCTTTGATATGGAATCTCCGAATTAAATGTAGTATTAACACATACTATTTATTCCTTTTAAAAATATTTTAAACAATTATAATTGTGTGGTCAACAATTACAAGCCAAGCAGCACAAAAATGTTCCCACCTTTATGTTTGAGCTCTGCCCAATGGGGCTGCGTGGTTATGAGTTTCTCAGCCATTCCTGAGTAAACTTGAAACATGCATATGGCTGGTGTACGCACGTGTGTGTGTGTATACCACCACACAGAGTTTTGCCTATAACACAAATTGTAGTACACAATATACAATGTTTGTTATCTTCCACGTTACTGTGGAGAACAGGGAGATGGAGGTCAAGACATACAAAGTTTCATTTAGGAAAAAGAAATAAAATTAATTTTGGAAATCTAATGCACATCATGGTGACTATAATAAATACTAATGATTTGCTTAATGCAAATTCTTCAGAGTGGATCTTAAATGTTCCTTTTGAAATACAGTACGTATGCTGATGACTGAACTTCCATTGTGTCTCCATGTGTCAAAATAACGTTTGATACTGTGAGTGTGTACAGTTCTGTCAACTATATCTTTATACACAAGTATAATATAAACCTCTTGAGAACATGATGAGTAGGACAAAAATTGCATCAAATACAGATTCTGGTACTGGAGAGCTAAGAAGATGTGCGGTAACTGACTAGCTTTTGCAGCACAAGGTCTTGCTGTGTTTTGGTGTCAGCGAAGGTTTGCCTCTGTCCCGACGGCAGTTTTCTGTGTCCACTCCTGTGTAAGGAAGGAGCCTGAGGCCGTTAGCTGGTCAGTGCCAGCAGGTAAAGCGCCAGGGGCTCCAGCAACCTATTTGGCTCTGGTTTGCCCACTCGTTGAGCTGAGAGGACATGGAGGATGGAGCCCTTGTCCACTTTTCCTGGCTGCCCCAGACTGGCCTCTCCCCCTTCTCACTACGAACCTCTGTCTTCCCACATTTGCACTGGCTGAGGAAATGAGCCAGTAATTTACAACTCCCCAGGTGACCCCTCAAATTGTATATCCCCAGGGCTCCTCATTGCTGTTATTGACGTCCCTAGTTTGTTGAGGTCATTTAATTCAGCAAATATGGATACACCGCATTCTCTTCAAGGGCCCTTTCATCCTCCCTTGTGTGGCTATGGTGTGGGCAGCCAGCCAGAGGAATTTGTCTTCCTTCCCAACCAACATTACTGAGGCTGATCAATAATGGAGCTGGTTTCCGATCATGCCAACTTCTCCGGGGAAGGCCTGAGCTTTTCATATGCTGTGTGCACTGCTGCAGGCAGTTTATGGATGAGCTTCCTCAAGGTTTATGTCCAGTGACCAGCAGCTGTGTTCTGTCCCTATTTGCTTTCCTTCCTCTCTCTTCATGGATGTATCTAGATGGTTTTGTTCTGTAGGCCGCTCCATACCTCTTCTCTGCAGACACCTTTTCGTCCCTGCTTTGAATTGAGCTCATTTATTCCTGTATCTCATTTCTCAGTCTTTTTTGGTTTCATGAATGTACGTCTTAGTGTCTTTTTAAGGAAGGACTAATAATAAAAGTCAGTTTTATAAATACCTGCTGCAGATATATTTGGTTCGGGAGTTGGGGGGGGGGGGTGCAGCTGCTCCAGTCCTGCTACTAACAGCAGCCAGGAGACCCAGCGCCATGCTGTAGTTGCTTGCACTGTGTGAGCTACATAGATGAGCTCAGGCAGGACCTTGAAGAATCAGGATTCTGGGAATTGTCATTCCAATTTAGACTGACAACACAAGCCACCATGGATGCACAGAGACAAACCAACTATGAAACAACACAACACAACACAAACGACACAACAAAAACAAGACCTATGAAATAATAGTGTAACAATATCCATGAAATAATAACCCAAAGTGAAAGGAAGAAGGAAACTTCATTTATTTAATGTGAGTCTTTTAAACTGGCATCTACTTAAAGTTACGGGACTTTTGAATCCCCATGTAAGGCTTGCTTCAAAGCTCAGCAGCCATAAATGGATAGTTGGATCCACAGTAGGCAGGCCATCAAGGAATATGTGTGACAGAAAGAAAGACGGACAGAAGAGCCAAGCACCATTCAACACACCCGTCATTCCAGCATTTGGAGACTGAGGCAAGTCTGACACCCAAGTGGGCAATTTAGAGTCTTACAGAAATTCCTCCCCCCGAGTTTTTTTAAAAGCTGGAAATCTAGGTCACTGCAAAGGCCCTGAGTTTAATGCCTAGTAACACACACACACACACACACAAGCATGCACACATGCACACACACAAGCATGCACACATGCACACACATACACAGGCAGACACACACAACACATTTTGGAAAAATTAAAATATTGAAGCAGATTTTTATAATCCAAGAGAATAATCATACATTTTAAGCACAAATCCCTAGAGACATGGAACAAAAAGAAAAGAAGAAAAACAAGAGAGGAAAATAAGATATTTATATAAAGCTAAATTGTACAAACAATACTTTATATAAGGAAAACAAAGAAAACAAAGAGAAAGAAATCTTTGGTCTACAGAAAAAAAAAAAAGAGAAATAAATGACCACACTGATGTTTAAGGTAGCCCTCTGAAGAGACAGGGAGATTTGTTTATAAGAAATCTCAGAAATGGTAGAAAAACAATATTTTTCAGTTACTTCAAGCTTATAAAAATTAGAAGACTCATAACTTCTTTCAGCTTTTCACTTGAGCCAAAAGATACACTCATGTAGTCCAGATACTTCAAATAGAGTCCATAAGACTACTGAAATGTCAGATCAAGGGAAATCAAGGGGCGGGCCTCCAGCTTAGTGATGCGCAGGACCCCCCGTGTGGAGTGGAAGGCAGGGCGCTCCAGAAATCCAGGTCTTAGGAGCTGTCTCCCTCTTCATCAGGTTTATACCATGCGGATGTTACCGTACGGATGATGCAGCCATGACACAGGATTCCATTTTGCTTTGGGATACAAGAGGGTCTGTCCCATTCTCCAGGATATTCACATTGTTGATCTATTTCTATGGACCATTTTTCTTGAAAAGTTTTCATAATTTTTAGGAGCTTACCTATTTCATGATGAAGATAAACACTACTTAAAGGCATGTATAAACTTATTTCATATGATAAATAACAGGGAGACATTGATGAGAGAAAATGTAAGAACGCCATTTGAGCAGTGTAAGTAGAAAAGATGAAATGGTAGGATTATTTTCTGTGTAAATAAGAATATACAACATTATTCTCGACTGAGAACTATGGGTATAATGAAATAACAGGGCGATATCACCACAGATGGTCTATTTCCTCCTTTTAAAAATATTCTGTCCCCGAATCCTTTTAACCCTTTGGAATTCTCTAAAGAGCTCCAGTTTTCTAGTAATGCTTTTCCAACCCTACAGTGTTTGCTCACACGTGTTATAAATACTTTTAATGTCGAGCTCTAATCCTGAGCTAGATGACAATTTTTCATCTCTAATCATGAGTCAGATGGAGACATTTCACACGCCTGTGAAGCAGCAGTGGGTGTCCAAGCTGTTTAGCTTACTGATCCTTTGGCATTTATCTTCTTATGGAAATTTTGAAAAGCATAAAAATGCTAAAAAAATAAAAAGAAACCCTGACCTTTAGGTCTATCATGGTGATCTGTAACCTCGCATGTGACAATCATTCATGGGAAAGATTACAGTGTGAATTGCTGGAGGCTTTAAAAAGATGGGAGACTTGATGAGTCCTTAAACCTTTTTCCTGGTTTCATGATGAGAAAGACAGGAGGGCACTTTTCCAGGAGAAATTTCACAGCACCCCTAAAGTGCCAGCGCTTTAATTAGAACAATATTTCAAGTGTCACTGGATAAGACTACTAAATAAAGCCCAGGGATAAGCTGGTGGAGGTGAGAAAGTCCCTGGAGGCACTTGAAGCTCCGTGGAGAATACAGGCATGTGTAATATATCTCACAGACGAGAACAGCAACTCAATGTGATTTATTCCTCCAGATCTCAGTATAATCAAACGTCATCTTATTTTCCTCACTAATGGACTCGTGTTTTGTTTCCAGCCATCGGGTTGACAGTGCGTTACATTTCTTCACGGACGTGGAATGTTTGGCTCCTGCCTTTTTCACTGACCACTTTCTCTATTATACAGCACGCAGAATTTAAATCTCCCTTTCCATAGGCAGGGAAGAAATATGCTGATGGCTGTGTCTAGAATGTGCTTTTCTCTTTCCTCTCTGCTCTTTTACCACACTGAATCTTGCATGGCGTCTTTGGGATTTGGGTTGAAACTCATCGACAGTCTTTTCGTGGTATAGAAACACTGGAGTTGCCTCCCCTCAAGCTGTCCTAGCTAACTATGTGTTTCGGGGCCCTACCACTTGGGGCGCTGTGCCTCTCAATTTTCAAGTTTCTTCCAGGAGGCTATAAGCTTCATATCGCTGTAAAGAAACTGTGCTTCTGTATTATTAGCTTTGCAGACAGCTCCCTGACCTTGGGAAAGTTATCTAACCTCTGTCATCCGCTGAATGGAAATGATACCAGTATTTGCTTTGTAGTTTTGCGGTCATGATAGATTTCAGCTATGCATGAAAAGAATTTAAAGTGGTGTTTGGTTGCATAAAGGGACCAAAATAATTTTTACTATCGCTACAATTATTGGGTTTTTGTATTTATCCATAGTAAGGATGGGAAAATATTCATCCTTGCTTAATAACCATGAAATTTTGTTTTTAAAAATGAAAATAATTTTAAATTAAATCCTGATGTGAAAGCAGAAAAATCCTCCATATTTTTCCATTCTGCTTCTAGAAAGTATGACAATGAAGTAGATCATATGATCATAAAGGGAATAGTTTGTTAAATATGTTAGTACATCTTGCATTAACCTCAGTGCAAGGATGATCACCATCAGAAAAATTTGTAAGAAAGCACGTTGGTGGCAGAGGTCATAAAATTGCCATATCTGTATTCAATTTAAATTACTGGTGTGGCAATATGCTCACGTTCAAATATGCACATCCTATTTCAGAGCATTCAATATTTTAAAGTTTCCAAACTTTGCCTTTGTTGCATGAATCAATCATGTCTTTTTCCTATAAGAATCTGCCTGTGCCTGATGGACAAAAAATCCACAGGTTCTGAGAGTCACCACCTCAGAGGCTATTTGTCAGTCAGATATAGTTCTCCTAGTTGGGGTACAATTGAGCAAGAGTCAATCAAACCTATTTCTGAGGAAAATTATTTCCCAGCAAAAATGAACAAAGAACAGTAAGATGTCCAAAGCTTTCTTTTTGATCAGAATTTTAGATTTCCTAGTTGTTCCTATGTTATGACTGAAATTAAGTAGTTGGCTTCCAAAACTAGGTTGATAATAGAAATTGTTGTATGTTGTATGATGTTTACACTCTGCCCTACCATTTCCAAAGTGTTTCAACAGTAGCCAATTCCCTTATCCTGGCACCTTTCAGTCAGTATAAAAAGAAACCATCAGAGAATTACAATGTGATTCTTACAGAATTGCTTTGAATCTAACACAGCCAGGCTCTCCAAGTATGGGTAACTTCTTGAGAAAGGTATATTGTTCATTTTCATAATGTTCTATTTTGAAAAATCCACAGAAGAAACTTCCTGTGACCCTAATCTAGGGACTAACTGAGCTGTTCTTGAGGGGTTTAATCATAAGGATATTGTATATTGAGGAAATGATCTGATACCTTCTGAAAAATGATTAAATCTGATTTTGTTGAAAACCAGTACCAAGGATACAGGATGCAGCTTCATCCTTGACTGCTGTATACATCTCTGTGCTTTTATTCACCTCATCTATGTCAATTTCTAGTGTCTTGCCACTGTACACTGTATATAGTTGCCACTGTATACTATTTCAAATTCCTTTTAAAATAAGCCAAGGCATGTATTATTAAAATGTTTCCACATATACTACTCCATTTCATTCTTGTGTAAGTCCTGTGCAGAAGGACAGATTTACTAACCCAATTTTTTTTTTTTTTTTTGAGACAGGGTCTCGCTTTGTAGTTCAGGCTGGCTCTGAGCTCACTATGTAGCCCAGGCAAGCCTCGAACGCAGCAATCCTCCTGCCTCTGCCTCCCAAGTGCTGGGATGACAGACGTGTGCCACCACGCCCGGCACTGTGGTATGTGGCATTGATTGCTGGTGGGCAAGAGTCTCCACGCCCAGCATTGTATGTGGTTTCCGGGGATTGAACTCAGGACCTTGTGCTTGTGAGGCAGGCACCAGAACCACTGAGCCAACCCTCTGGCCCTACTAACCCAATTTTAACTAACCATCTATATTTCTCGCTATGGATCCTCAAACTGTTAGACAGTGTTCACTTGCTTATATGTTTGTTCATTTCAGAATCTGAGGCAGAGAGAGAGTTCTGTTGGGGATTCTGTGTTCTGCAATTCCGGATCCTGCTTTGTATAATAGATCCCAACTGTAGCAGGCGGCCTGGAGTGTGTGCCAGGAGCCCATCTCTCCAGCACTGATTAATTTCTCTGCCTAAAAGCCATGTGTTCGCTGTGGATGATAAGCTTGTTGCACAAACACAAGTTAACCACACGGAGTAAGTCTGGCATTGGTTCTGCACAAATCCCAGGGAGGAGGATATTTGCCAAAAGGGAGGAAAATATTCCTGCCAATTTAAGCATGAATGAAATGTTTGGAGGCATCTGTAGACTTTCCCGTACTAAAAAGAGAAAACATATGTTTATAAAGCTTATTTGAATGTCATTCAACCAAATAAATGGGATGCGGGATTCCAGGGTTTGGGCGTGGTCTAGACAAGTGCGCCCTGGATGGTGGATACACGTAAATACAGGAAAACTTAAAATTCCTAGAATTAAGAATATGCTCATGTGCTCTTGTTCTAATTCTGATCAAAATACTCGTATTCAGAGACAATAGGGATTCTCTTTTGTGGCACACCAAAAGGTAATTTCCATGTCTATAATTCTGAAGACTTCCAGAACCTCCCTCAATTCTTCCTCAAAAAAAGAAAAGAAACAAAGAAAAGAAGGAAGGAAGAAATAAATAAAAGGATGAACAGGAAAAAAGAAAAGGTACCATTATAGACAAGATCACCCTGAGGGTGACTCTCTAGTTTCTTTTCTTATTTTAACATAGAAGAATATCACACTGTTTTATTTTTCTAGAAGAAAAATTTCAAGAAATACTTCAGGAGGAAACAAGTACAGCGAGGTCAGGTGTGTGATTCTTGTCATGTGCTCTGGACACAGGGTAGCTGGAAGGATCCACGGAGCCACTTCCTGGGTCCCCTTCCCTGTACAGGAAGTCCCCCTACTGCGTCCCTGACGGGTGGCCTGGAGACTGCTCCGGGAAACCCCGGCCCCAGAATGCAACGCACACCTACAGCCCGGGTGGGGCGAGGAGAGGGCGCGTTCCACCGTACAGGAGGGTGACTGAACTCCCTTTTGTCCTTGTTCTTTGAAATATCTAATGAAAGGCACATCTTCCTACTATGCAACAACCCGCAAGAACATGGACGCGTTCTTGGATGTGTGCCTCTATGAATACCTGTGTTCAGTTTTCTCCTGGTTCTTGCCTCTCAGTCAGTTCTGCAGTCTGCTGCCTGGTACCTGTCAATACCACCCCCTTTGTGTCAATATGATGAGCCCCGTGCTATCTTGTAACTTGTATCAAAGAGTAATTTTTTTTTTTTTGAGACAGGGTCTCGCTTTGTAGTCCGGGCTGGCCCTGAGCTCACTATGTAGCCCAGGCAAGCCTGGAACTCAGCAATCCTCCTGTCTCTGCCTCCCGAGTGCTGGGATGACAGGTGTGAGCCACCACGCCCGGCACTGTGGTATGTGGTATTGATGGCTGGTGGGCGTGAGTCACCACGCCCAGCATTGTATGTGGTTTCCGGGGATCGAACTCAGGACCTTGCGCTTGCGAGGCAGGCGCTGGAACCACTGAGCTAACTCTCCCGCCCGAAGAGTAATATTTTTGAAATATTTTTCCGTCTCGTTTTGAGACTTGTTTCTGCCATCGGCTAGAGGACTGATTTCCTCTTTCTCCACACAGCACGGGACAGAGCTTTTGTTACCTGCACTCCGGCCGAGTCCTTCTCAACACCCGAAGCGGTGAGCAGAGCACTGCTCTTCTGGAAGCGATGCCTCCTTGGGCGACTCCTCTGTACCCAGAACGGTCTGCGCCTCGGTGGACATGCCTCGGCCCTCGTGCCCCTCCCCTGCGTCGGTCCACCCCGTGGCTCTGCGTTCTCCCCTGTCCTCATGTGTGCAGGAAGGTTGGTTGCTGAAATTTTGCCATGCAGCAAGCTGTCCTGTGCTTCTAGCTAATACAGATGCCTTTTTTTTTTCCTTGAAAAAAAAATTCTAACCTATTAGGATGATAACTTTCCATCATCGTGAATGATCGTTGCCAACAAAACCCATGACTTTGAAACAAATTTATCTTTGAGGAGAATTAGCTTGAAGCAGTTCAGAAATCACTGACATTTAGGTAAGAACAGTTTACTCTTAATTTGTATCCTTTGAATGCTTATATCACAAACTTCTTTTTAATTGTTTTGTTTGTTTAACATTTTACTAATCCTAATACTTTGAATGGCATGATACAATTAATTTTACATTTTTTTTTGTCTTAAAAGAAATCTGTGAAAAGGAATACTTTTACTTTAAGTCCTGGACTGTCTTTTAAGATTTTTTTTTTTTTTTTTTTTGGACTGCTTGGTGAATGTAAACAGGATACCTGTAACACCAGTTTGGTAGTAGAGCTAGAACTTCCTAATTTTTAAACACAACTGATCAGAAACTTTAACACATATCAACCTAAAATAATCTGTGGCTTTGAAGTTTTATTTGAAGGTCAGTTGTAGAGTTAAGTGCTACTTCAGATTGGGGAATGTAGGACACCCAAATACTCATGATGTAGACACCTTGGCTCATTTATAGGAAGAGTTCATTCTACTTTTTAAGTGAGATGAATTTTGCCTATGAAATGCCTCCATCCCACACGAGAGAGGAGGTTTTCCTTCATTTTCAGGCCATTGAACACCTTGCCTGTCTCTCAGCATCTTTATATTTCCTTCCTCATTCTTCCTCACCAGGTGATTTGGGAATCAGTCTGATTCTTTTCCAAATCGATAAGTCTGCCAAAGTTAAACAAGTGTCATTGCTAGTAAACTGGATAGCAAAGAGTGATTGATGAGTTATCCAGAATGGCTTAGATTTTGCAGGTAATTGACAACTCGGCTCTTCCTCCTGTCGGCTTCTCCGCAGAAAGGTGTGCTTTGGTGACTCTTCCTAAGCCAACTGCCACCCCCAGAGTTGACATTAACTTGTCATATCAGTTCTCTCTATTAAGCCATACTACAAGCAGAACCCGATTTTTTATCGGTGAGTGTCTGGATTCTAGGGCCATATACACCTCTCAGGCAACCCCTAGCACATGTGGCATAAACACATGTATGACTTCATCACTTTATTGTACTCCAGTGTGCTCTCCTAGAGAGGCGTATGAGACACATCTTGCTCCTCCGCACCGCTCAGTGGAGCTCTCTGGGCAGCTTGGATGGTGACTGTAAGGCCCATCGAACCCTCCTTCTGTGACTCTAGAGCCAGCAGCGTCAGCTTCGAATCCATGACCTTTCCTCCGTCCTTAGCCACATGGGAACAAAGAGTCTCAAAATAAAAGAAGCTCCAGCCCAAATGGATGTTCAGTGCCAACTAGAAAAGCTCCTGAAAGGGCTCCCGCGGTTTGTATAAGGGTGTGTGAGGCACAGGGATGGTATGTTCTTTTAACCGTCAGACTCATACTGCTAAATTAGGCCATGTTCATGGTATGGGAAGAATGAAAGGCGATCCTTTTTTAAAATGTGTGCTCTTTTAAAATGTGGGTTTGGCTGCCATAGAGTATGTCATCATTCCTGTGACTTTATGTCTGATGAAGGGAAATCAGGAGTCATTTAGTGTTGTCTGCTGAAATCCTCAACTCAGAATCCAAGCTAGTGTGAAAGTAAACACTGAAATAAAAGGAAAGTCGAGTAAACTAAATTTAGATTGAGGAGTCAGAAGTCAAAAGCTGTGACATCTAGGGGTGCTGTGAGCCATTCCCCACACATTTCTCAAGAATGCTTTCTTTATTAAGGGCACACAAACTACATAGTAAAGTAATAGCTTTCTTATGCCTGGAAGCAAACAGAGCCTTTCTAATTTTTTAAGATTCTTATTCAAACCTGAAGAGAACATATTTGAAAAAAATCACAATGATTATAAAATTTTTCATCAAGAAAAAAGGAATACAAAATACTTGCAATATCTTTGATATTCTTTTGCCTGTTTGCATCCAACTGTTTTACTAAACGAATAAAGTGTTGCAAAGGAGGAGTATTATAGCATGAAAAGAATTCTTTTTGGCCAAAGAACCTGCTCAAAGTAAATGCTATTTTAATATCATCTTGATTGCTTTTAAGACAAATCACAATTGTTAATAGTCCACCATTCTGTGGACATACTAAACAAAAATCCACACATTTTACAAACATACAATTTGGCTCTTTCATGAGTGCTTTGGGTACAAAATCTTTCCACTTAATGAACATTAAAAATGATTGTGCACAGCGATGTTTTAGGTATAACCTTGGTGTCCTGGTACACTTCTCCTCAATTCTCATTGTAGCAGGTGGAAGGAAGCATAAAGTCCCCTGGGTTTGTGTGCTTCTTCTGTGCAGGAGGGAGAGGAAAGAATACAGATTATCTGGCTTTTTTTTTTTTTTTGAGACAGGGTCTTGCTTTGTAGTTCAGGCTGGCCCTGAGCTCACTGTGTAGCCCAGGCAAGCCTCGAACTCAGCAATCCCCCTGCCTCTGCCTCCCGAATGCTGGGATTACAGGTGTGAGCCACCACGCCCGGCTATCTGGCAGTTTCTGAGGAGAAATTGAACGAGGGAATTTGTTTCTATTTATTGAAAGCAGCAGGTAGTGCTGAAAATGTTTTGTTTAGAAGCCGGATCTTGGCGTTTTCTAAAATCCAGGATAAAAAGGAGTGGAGATCACAAGGTACCTACTGTGAATATTTTAGATCTACATAGTAAGATTTTTGTACTCCTGTAACATCGAAAAACATTTTGATTTTGAGTTTTCAGAAACCTAGAACTGAAATGTCTTCCTGACCTCTGGTCACTGCGTGAGTCACACGCGTTTGAGTCTTTCGGGGCTCCTCTCTCAAACTCAACTGCTCGCCCAGGAAAAAGATCTCCCTGACAAGTTGCCTCCTGAATGTACACATCTAACAGTCAGGCTGCACAGGAGCGTAGACGTCAGAGGGAATGTAGCAGCTTGCTGTCAGGGACCAACAGAATGAGGCAGGACTTCAGAATCACTCTGTTAGGACCTTCGGACGGTGAAGGAAAGGCAACCATGGCAGGAAAGTGAGAGATTCCAGAGGTGTTTGTAAATTATTTATGGCAACTATAAGTCAACCTTTTCTCCTGAGAGGCACCATGTGAGAGAGGAATGAAAGGAAAACATTGTACGGTGTTAGTCAGTCTGAGCTGCTATAACCCACAATAGCGGGTAGTTTGGTCAATAGAAATTTATTTCATGCTAGATTTGGAGGCTGGAAGTCCGAGGTCAGGGTGTGGGCGCGGTCAGGTATGGCACGGTTTGTCCTGCGGGTAGCAGATGACTGTCCTCTGCGGGGCGGTGTGTTCGCAGGTGCTTAGTTTGGTGCGTGGATGTGGGAGAGGCGGACGGAGAGACAGAGGGCCTGGCAGGGAGAGTGAAATCAGAACAAAAATATGCCGTGTGCAGGAACCTAATCATCTCAATGAATGTAAACATTATTTGCCATAACCAACAGCCAGGGTTAGTAACTAGAGTCAAAAGGTGGAAAAGGGAATTAAAAGAGAGGGAAAGGGATTAAAGAGGACCGAATCATATTACATACATGTGCTGACTCAAGAGGATTGTAAACTTTATACACGGCAAACATTTACCAGTAACACAATAGACAGACTCTATCTCCAAATACAATCACAGGATGGCTTAAACAGACGAATTATTAGGTCCATCGTAGACACAAACATCATTCAATATTTATAGTAGTAGAAGAAAATCTTGTTTCGTGGCAAATAAGAGGAAGCAAATAAAATGAATTGAATGGCATAAGAAATCAGACCTGTACACTAGTGAAGGTAAAGACTGTAAAGGTGTTAGCTCAGTTACCACTAGAGACTGAGAATGGATTAAAACAAGTTCAATGACACATCTCCCACGAGCACCACCAGTACTTCTCACAGTCACACGTGTGCACACATGCTAATAACTGGAAGGAAAACAGACCGGAGGCCATTATAAACCACAAGAAATCTGAAGCAGGAACATTAAGTACTGACAAAAATGATGCTTTATGTTAACAAATCACAAAGAAGCGTGTTCTATATTAGTACAAAAAGCAATCAGAAAATAACTAAAAGACGTATTCACATATCTACCTATCAATAAGGCTCAAGATGTATAAAGCAATAGCTAAACCTACCACAAATTCAGTTTTTATGAAAAGTTTTGTGATGCAAGATCGATATTGCTATAAAATCTCTCAGCTTTTATTGATAGGACAATTTATTTTTCAGGTACCTTTAAAAATTTTCTTGAAATGAAGCCATTCTATAATTACGACTACCTGATGGCTGTGACATATAAATTTGATTTTTTTTTTTTTGAGACAGGGTCTCGCTTTGTAGTTCAGGCTGGCCCTGAGCTCATTATGGTGCCCAGGCAAGCCGCTGCGAACTCAGCAATCCTCCTGTCTCTGCCTCCCGAGTGCTGGGATTACAGGCGTGAGCCACCACGTCCGGCATTGTGGTATGTGGTGTTGATTGGTGGGCGTGTCTCCACGCCCAGCATTATATGTGGTTACCAGGGATCAAACTCAGGACCTTGCGCTTGCGAGGCAGGCGCTGGAACCACTGAGTTAACCCTCCGGCCCATAAATTTGATTTCTACAAGACTCATTTTGCTAATGTTTTTATTAGAGTATGCACACTTGATTTAGAAATGAATATTTTTGCAAAATAATGCTATACTTCTTTATCAACTTTTAATTAAAAATGTGATTTTTAGGAGCCAGAGATTTAGCTCAGTGGTTCCAGTGCTTGCCTCGCAAGTGCAAGGTCCTGAGTTTGATCCCCAGTAACCACATACAATGCTGGGCGTGGTGACTCACGCCCACCAGGAATCAATACCACATACCACAGTGCTGGGCATGATGGCTCACACCTGTCATCCCAGCACTCGGGAGGCAGAGGCAGGAGGATTGCTGAGCTCGAGGCGTGCCTAGGCTACATAGTGAGCTCAGGGCTAGCCTGAACTACAAAGCCAGACCCTGTCTCAAAAAAAAAAAAAGTGATTTTTAATAATTTGAGTTTTTGTTTCCTTGCCTTCAAATTCATCTTTCCTCCTTGTAAAAGCCTTATGTTGTGATGTTTTCAGAGTAAACTGCTGTGGTTTGTTATGGGTTTTTAGTCTGTGGATTAATTACTTTCAATACATATTGAAAGTTTTTATTAATACACGTTTGTAGTATAGTTCATAACATTTATATCCTTTTGTGGGGAATTGATACATATACATAATATACCTTGATTCCTTTTTTAAAATTCCTTTTCCCTTTGAAGGTTTTGAGCTATTCTTTCTTTCTTTTTTGTGTTGTTGTTTTGTTTTGTTTTTAGACAGGGTCTCGCTTTGTAGTTCAGGCTGCCCTGAGCACACTATATGCCCAGGCAAGCCTCAAACTCGGCAATCCTCCTGCCTCTGCCTCCCATGTGCTGGGATGACAGGCATGAGCCACCACATTTGGCACTGTGGTGTGTGGTACTGATTGCTGGTGGGCTTGAGTTACCAAGCCCAGTACTGTTGTATGTGGTTACTGAGGATCAAACCAGGGACCTTGCGCTTGCCAGGCAGGTGCTGGTACCACTGAGCTAAATCTTTGGCCCCTAAGAACAATTTTTAAAAAGTTTTATAGAGAATAATGACTATCCCAAGCATTACTGGACATAATTCTTCTCTTTTGGGGGAATCTACGAGGAGACTTTCTACCTGGATAAAGTTGGAACTTTTCCATTTTATTCTTCATATTTTCTTTCATTGAGATACAAGTGCAGAGTGTGGGATACCCATAGTCTGGGCCAATCTTGAATAGGGAATAGGGGTTTTCGTTTGCTCTATGTCTTTCACAGCACAACACAGAAAAACAATAGCAGTTCTGACAAACTGGTGCGTCACTGAAATGAATCTACTGTCCTATATTGCATTAATAATAGGAAGTCACAGAGGGAGAACCGTCCGATAAGAGC
>PVIC010022059.1:0-28009 GCA_004025085.1 Thryonomys swinderianus
TGCGAGGCGGCGTTCGGTGGAGATTTGGGAGACCGATGAGAGAGACATCGCCACAGCAGGCCTTTGGGCTGTTTTCATGTCCTTTCTTTTGGACGGCAGAGAAACTAACTTCTTGGTTAAAGAAGACCCGCAGTTTCCCCGAGAGGCTGTGCACTGTTAGGTACGCGTGTTAGCTCAGTGCATCTTCCCTGCCCGTTAAATAAGATCTATCTGGGTCTCCGCAGGTGGTCAAGTTGGCCAGTTTCTTTAGAAAATATATAAGGACTTGATCAGCCGTTTGATTTATGCCAGACAATTGTGTCTTTGCTATGTCATTATATTTTTCTAAATATTCTCTAAATGTCAGAATAACAGTACATGGAGCATAAACTTGCAGTAGCTACAGGGTATAGAGGATAAAGCTCTTGGAGGTGAAAACTGTTAGGAGATCAAATAACTCTAGGATAATTTGGAAAAATGCAAACATCAAGACTGGTTTTCAAGATGAAAGTAAACAGAGGCAAGGATTCTGTGGACTTAGCGGAGTGCTGAGGTGACTGGCAAAGTAATTATTATTTGATTTTCTTTGAACTACTGGAAAAATTTAATGCTGAGAATTAACAGAGAACTGGTTTCAGAGAGGACTACAATTCAGGACCTCGATATGATGTATGTTTATTGATTTCTTTGCAATCTACCATGTAACTTTTCTTCTTGGCTAATGAAAAAAAGTGAATATAAGTGTTCACAAGTAGGATACATCACATATGGAAATATATGTCTACCTCACAAAAGATGTATATCCCCAAAATAGAATGTTAAAAAGTTTTATTAAAAGGTAGGTCAAGTTTAACCTTATCCAGATCACTATTACAGATTTTTCTTCAGACTATATTGTTGACTAAAGTTCTATCTTAGTTATAAGATCATATTAGCAAAAAGGTTCTAGCAGTTTCCAAATAGTAGAATAATTCTAATGGAGATCATAGAGAAAGAAATGCAACAGGTGAAAGGCTGTTGAAAAATCCAGAATACGAAATATACCAGAAAGCACAAGAACATGTTGAGCAGACTTTTCTTTAATATCAAGTAAATATGGGGATTTTGAAATAGCATGTCAAAAGTGACCTGCACAAACTAAATAAAAGTAACTAAAAGACATCAAATGGAAAGTGAAATGATAGAGCTTCAGAAAGATATGCATGAATAAAGAAATTTTTAAAAATTTATTGGAGTAACAAAAAGCAAACTAAGCGTAATAAAAATAAGACTATCAGCAGTGCGGAACATGCAATCTGTGTCATTATATACACAATTATACCGATGCATTAAAAATGATCAAGTTTAAATATAAAGGAAATAAAAATTGAAAAGATTTGGATAGAATATTGTAAAGAAGGAAAATAATATCAATCCAGCAGGTATATAACTGATAATTATGAAGAAAACCAAAAAAAGAAGCAAAATTAAAAAGAAACAATGCTTACAATTCACACATTTAAAGAAGAACCTAATTCTCCAAGAAATTTAAGAAACTTTCTGCCAACTATGGGCCAGGAAATCTGCCACCTGAGAGCTCTATATTTTCAATTGAAAATTTCCAATACATGTCTGGAATGATGTATACACTGCAAATACTTGATTATCCACATAGAGGCTTTTCCCCCCTTTTGCTTTCAGCTTTATTATCTAAAAATGTTATTTTTAATGTTACTGGTCTCCGCATATGAATACAAAAATCTTATAGATACCCAGGCCACTACTCCTGCTTATTAAATTAATTGTAAGCATGCAAAGTCAGACCTTTATGAGAGTCCTGGCTAGAAGCTGGAATAAAGCCTGATAGGTCTTTAAAAGGGAGGAAATGAGACCACAAAAAATTGAACCCAGCCAGAGTGTTAATTATGTATCATAATCCTAGCACTGCAAGAATGCAGGTGTCTACTGTTGTTATGACACTGAAGGCATTTCAAGGCTTAAAAGATCAAACAATGTGTTACTTCAGTGTTTCTGTAGTTGAGACGAATGGGCACAGAACAGCTTTGATGATTTCTCTGCTCAAGGCTTGTGTGAACACATCAGGTCTTTCTGGGTAGCACAAGATAATCTTCCAAACTCAATGCCAGCTCATTTGTAATTTTTAATTCCAGCAGTTAACTCTCTCTTGAAATTTGATATACTATATCACAGGATCCTACAATTAGAATATAGGCATCTTGGGAAAACTTGATTTGTCTCACTACAGCAGGTAATAAAATCCTCATAAATTTTTTTTTTTTTGAGACAGGTCTCGCTTTGTAGTTCAGGCTGGCCCTGAGCTCACTATGTAGCCCAGGCAAGCCTCGAACTCAGCAATCCTCCTGTCTCTGCCTCCCGAGTCCTGGGATGACAGGCGTGAGCCACCACGCCCGGCCTCAAATTTTTATGAAAAATTCAATTAATTGCAGTACACATGCAGAAACCTTTTTTCTCTCAAAAACTGTTTTGGTGGTACTGGGTATTGAACTCAGGGTCTTTGCACTGGACTACAGTCCCTGATAATTTTAAAAAATAGATACATAATAATTATACATAGCCATGGGGTACAGTGGTGATATTTCTATACATATATACACAGTGTGCAGTGATTTGATCAGCATAATTAGCATCTCTGTCCGCTCAAATACTCATGTTTTGTTTTGATAATATTTAGAATTCTGTCTTCTAGTTATTTTGAAATATAATTGGTATTGTTAAGTGTAGTCACCTCATTGTGTTGTAGAAGAGTAGAACTTGTCTATACCCCCTTCACCCTCCTTTTCCTCACTCCCCTTCTGTCTCCTGAAACTGGTCTTCTCCCTACGTCTTGGAGACCAACTTTTCCAGCTTCTGCATGTGACTGAGACCATGTTGCATTAGTCTTTTTGTGAGTAATTTATTCACATAAAGATAATTTTTTTGAGACTGTGTAGTCTCACTTTGTAGTGCAGGCTGGGCCTTCGCTCCCTTTGTAGTCCAGGCAAGCCTTGAACTCATAGCAGTACTTCTGCCTCTGCCTTCTGTCTGCTGGGATTACAGGTGTGAGCCCCCACATCCGGTAATGTGATATGTGGTAACTGGGGATTGAACTTAGGACCTTGTGCTTGCCAGGCAGACACTGGAAACACCGAGCTAAATCCCCGGCCCACATAAACATATTTTAATAGAAGGATTGGTGATGCATATGCAGCTACTACTCATATACAACTTCACAATATCAGATTTGCTAAGGAATAATTTATTGTTAACATGATTTCCGCTGAATGGCCTGTGACTCTTTTAACCAGCTATTCTTCACATAATGACAGGGAAGCTAAGGCTCTTTCCAGTATGTAGCTCCCCTGTCTTGAAATCTTAAAAACTTTTCTTCATTAGTAAATATTTGCACTGCCTAATGTTTACACTCCTTGTGTAGAGTTGGTTCCTGTAAGTAACAAATCTTAATTCCTTTTTCATTCCCTTTCCTTCCCGTGCTCCCTGCCCTCTATCTCTTCGTTGCCTACCTCTTGAAAAAGATCTTTCTCACTATGTCCTGTTATCTATCTTTTAGTTTTCCCTTTATTTATACTTTGAATTTCTCTTATACGAGAAGTCATGATACTTAATCATCTCTGTCCTATTTCATTTAAGAGTGAAGTCTCTAGGTGCATGCATCTTCCTGCAAACAATTTAAGTTTATCTTTCATTATGGCAGAGTAGGTCTTCACTGTATATAAATATCACATGTTGTTTATTCTCTCACCTGTCGATGAACATATAGGCTGCTTCAAATATTTGGCTGTTATAAGTTGTATATTGATAAGCATGACTTTGTATGTATTACTGTAGTATGATGTCTTCCAGTTTTTTGAGGAGAATATCTGAGTTGGATGAAACTTCTAATTTTAGTTTTTTGAGGAATCTCTGTACTGATTTTCATAGAAATGAGAGCTAGATTACATTCCCATGAACAATGGATTATTTTCCCCAAAACTTCTCTAGCAATCATTTGATTGATTGATGATGACCATTCTTTCTGGGATAAGATGGAATCTGTGTTGTTTTACTTTGACTTTCTCTACTGGCCAGTGATGTGGAACATTTCGTCATATGTTTATTGGCCACAAATATTTCTTCTGTGAAGTGTCTACTCATTTCAGTTGCCCATTTTTGATTAGGCGTTTTATTTTACAGGGTCTATTTTTTGAGTTTTTAATTCTTGTTTTGGAGATTTTAACTCTTAATAAGAATGAAATGTTTGTGTACGTGTGTGTGTGTGTGTGTGTGTGTGTGTGAGAGAGAGACAGAGAGAGACAGAGAGAGAAACAGAGAGAGAGAGACAGTGAGAGAGAGAGAGACAGAGAGAGAAGGAGAGGGATAGGGTGAGGAAGAGGAAAAGGAGGGAGAGGGACTGTCTTAGACATTCTAGCGTCTAAATCTGGACATTGTTAGCATCAGTTTTGCTCATATTCCTTTGGTGGAATTTATCACATAAGCCAACTGCCAACATAATTGAAAGAGAGAAACGTAGACTTTTTTCTTTTTTTATCGATCCATTTAATAGCACATTATATATACACCTCACAATTACACTCCACATTGAGAATTTGTACCAGTATATGACACAACTTAATTCTCATTTTTCTTTCTCCCCTACCCCCCTACCACCCCCCCTACCCCTATATAGGGGGTTGTTTCCTTTTTTTTACATATAGACTTTCATTTCCCAGGAAAAAGACATGAAACTGGTATGTATCACCTTTCTTCTCTAATAACCATTAAGGATATTGAAATAATGCTAATAGTCTTTCTGTACTAAATCAACAGAAAAGAACACTGTAACGGGGAGAGAAGTTGGGAAAATATCTAAGTACATTGTTCCTTTACCTTTCATAGTGGTTGCTTAAGAAGCTGATAAGATATTTTAAGCTTATCATTTGTGTAGATAAAGGTAAAAGGCCTAAAATATTAATATAAAAAGCTGAAATTGGGAAATGCAGTTGTGTTTAGAGTGGACAGAAATATTATGTAGCATTTTTCTTATCTACCATAGTAGGCAGTCACTAATGTAGTTTGTTTTTCTAAATTAATTATACTGGTACAATTTAAACATACATAACAATCATATTCATCAAAATAATTTGAACCTGTACATGATATCACTTGATTCTTTTTTTCACACCCATTCCACTTCCACCCCATAACTTCTTCTCCCTCCCCATTATAAAAGATTTGTTCCTGTTTTTTCTTCATCAGTTTTCTCTTCACCCCTCTCCTATTGTCATTCATGTATTTTTGTTTTGAGTTGATGAATCACAATTTAAGTTTATTATATAACACCATCGTTATACAGGTAGCATTTGGAGTTAAAAATCATAAGCTTCAGAAGGAACAGTGGGATTAAAACAAAGACAAAATAAATGTGTATGAAAATATAGAGCAACCATTATATACAAAGCATAAGAGGTCAAGTTAAACTATTAGTCTTTTTGATGTGAGCCTACTTGTTACGAAGATACTTACACCGGCATTTTTCCTCATAGTAACTGAGGCTGGACTTCTTGATTGTCTCATGGTTTTATAAGGCTTCTTATGAACATTCTGACACTCTTGCTGTGTAGTTCAGACTCGCCTCAAATGTAGCCAAGGCTGTCCTTGAATTTATGGTGATCCTCCTGCCTCAACCTCCCAAATGCTGGGGTTCTAGGTGTGCATCACTACACCTAGTGTGAAATCTTAAAATACTTGAGAAATACAACAAACCACCCTAAACCAATTTTTTCTTTTTCATTTTGTTTTTAACTAAGTTTATTGGTACATTTTCAGTATGCATCATGATCACATTCATCATTGAGAATTTGTACCTCTACATGATATATGTTTTTATTTTTTCCCCATTTCCCTGTTTTCCCTTCACCCCCTCCCTGTGATATATATAATATATAAAAATGTATAAAATATATAATATATGAATGTATAAAATATATTTATATATACATAAAACTTTTGCTTCCACTTTTTCCTTTCTACCTTCAAAATTTTTTTTCATTATTCAGTAAACTTTATTGGTACATTACATACACAGCTCACAATCACACACAACATTGGGGAATTTGTATATGTGACACAGGTCAATTCTCATTTTTACCCACATCTCTGGCCACCCCTCCCCTCCCCACCCCCTATATACATACTCTTATTTTTTTTCCAAATCATATTTATTCCTTCTCCTCATTACATTCCCACACCAAATTCCTTTTGGATAGTTCCCATTCTACAAAAACTATCATACATTCTAGAGCTCCTTTACCTCTACAAGTGCTTATATCAAAAAAAGATCCAGTATTTGCATATCTGTGATCTATTTATTTCACTTATTAGTGTGTCCTCCAGGTGTCTCCATTTGCACATAAATGAATGAATCTTGTCATTCTTTATGGCAGAGTAATGCTCCATTTAAAAAAACAAGTCTTCTTTATCCAGTCTCCAATTGATGGGCATTTGGGTTGTTTCCAAGATTGGGCTATTACAAATTGAGCTGCTATGAACAAGGGTGTACATCTGTCTTCCCGATGTGGATTTTTTTTTTTTTTTGCTTTTGAGACAGGGTCTTGCTTTGTAGTTCAGGCTGGCCCTGAGCTCACTATGATGCCCAGGCAAGCTGCTGCAAACAGCAATCCTCCTGTCTCTGCCTCCTGAGTGTTGGGATTACAGGTGTGAGCCAACACGTCTGGCATTGTGGTATGCGGGGTTGATTGTTGGTGGGCGTGTCTCCACGCCCAGCATTATATGTGGTTACCGGGGATCGAACTCAGGACCTTGCGCTTGCGAGGCATGCGCCGGAACCACTGAGCTAACCCTCCGGCCCATTCCCGATGTGATTTTTAAAATTCCTTTGGGTATATTCCTAGCAGGGGGATAGCAGGGTTGAAGGGCACCTCTAGTCCTAGTTTTCTGAGGAATCTCCACACAGATCTCCAGGCTGTGGGAAGAAAGGAACCCTTCTCCACTGCTGGTGTGACTGTAGACTTTTCTACCTTCAACGTTTTTCTTTCCCTTCTTTGCTTTCCACTGGCCACCCATTTCCCTACCCTTTGAAGATTTTTTTTCCTATTTCACAATACCTATTATACATTCCCAAACCAAAATTAAGGAGGGAAATTAAAAAGACATAAATGAAATTGAGACAAAAAACAGTAAAAATATATGTGAATTGAAGAGCTGGTTCTTTGAAAGAATAAATAAAATACATAAACCTCTAGGCAGACTTACCAAGACAAAGTGAGAAAAGACTCATCAGAGAAATTAGAAATGAAAAACATGAAATCACAAAAGAAACTGTGGAAATCTAGGAGATAGTAACTTGTTCAAAAACTTATATTACAAAAAAATTAGCAAATTTTGAAGAAATGAATAGACATTAGACACACACAAACTACCAAACATAATCCAAAATGCATTAATATGCTTAATAAACCAATAGCAAGCAATGACATTGACAGAGTAATAAATAATCTACAAACTAAAAACATTCCAGGACTGATGGATTCATTACTGAATTCTACAAAACCTTAAGGATGTTATATCAGCAATACTTCTCAAGCTCTTCAAAGAAATTGAAAGGGATGATGTGATTCCAGGCTCATTTATGGAAGCCAAAACTAATATTGTTAAAATGGCTGTACAGCCAAAACTCTTATACAGATTCAGTGCAGTCCAAATAAAAATTCCAGCAGTGCATTTACAGATCTAAATGATCCTAAAATTCTTATCGGACAAGAAGAGACCCAGAATACCAAAAGCAATTCTGAGGAGCAAGAGTAAAGCAGTAGGTATAGCAATACCTGAATTCAAGCTATAGTACAAAGTATTAGTGATAAGAATGGCATGGTATGGGGCCAGAGATTTAGCTCAGTGCTTCCGGCGCCTGCCTCGCAAGCACAAGGTCCTGAGTTTGACCCCGGTAACCACATACAATGCTGGGCGTGGTTATTCACGCTCACCAGCAACTATACCACATACCACAGTGCTGGGTGTGGTGGCTCATGCCTGTCATCCCAGCACTCGGGAGGCAGAGGCAGGAGGATTGCTGTGTGCGAGGCTTGCCTGGGCTACATAGTGAGCTCAGTGCCAGCCTGAACTATAAAGCGAGACCCAGTCTAGGAAAAAAAAAAAGGAAAGAATGGCATGGTACTGGGAGAAAAACGGGTATGTGGATTAATGGAAGAGAATTAAGGATACAAAATCTTCTCCAGACACATTCAACTATTTGATTTTTTTTTTTTTTGGTGCCAAAGAACATGCTGGAGGAAAGACAGCCTATTCAATAAGTCATGTCTGGAAAACTGGTTATCTGTGTGCTGAAGTTTGAAACTGCACCCTTATCTCTCCCAATATGTTAAATTGAAATCAAAGTCAATCAAAGATATAAACATTAGAAAAGAAACATTAATCTTCCTGGAAGATAAAATAGGTAAAAAGGCAAAACACTTGAAGATATAGGTGAGGAAAGGATTGTCTAAACAGAACTTCAATTTGACAAGTAATAGCAGCAAGAATCAATGAGTGAGATTATATCAGGCTGAAACCCCTGTGAATAGCAAAGGGATCAGTCAGTAGAGTGAAGAGACCACCTGCAGAATGGGAAGAAGTCCTTGCCAGGTAGTCCTCAGAAAGAGGATTAACTTCTAGAAAATATAAACAATTCAAAAAATTAAACCTCATAAAATTAATGAACCAGCCAAACATTGGGCAAGAGAAATGAACAAATGCTTCACACAGGAAGATGTACAAATGGTCAACAAATATATGCAAAAAATCCTCAAAATCTCTGGCCATGAAAGATGCTTTGTGATTGCTGGTGAGGCTGTGATGGGAACAAAACTCTTCTTCACTATTGGTGGGAATGTAAACTACTGAAGTCATTATGGAATTCAGTACAGAGATTTAAAAAATCTGAAATTAGAAATTCCATATGACTCAGTGATCCATGGTAGGTATATTCCCCAAGGAACTTAACACCATGTACGACAGAGGTGCATGCATACCAATGTTTATAACACTACAACTTGTAATAGACAAATACTGGAAACTGCCTGTATAGCCATCAAGAGATGACTGGATAAAAAGAATGAGGTATCTTCATGCGATGGAATATTATTCTGCTATAAAGAATGACAGATTCGAGACATTTATAGGAAAATGGATGCACCTGGAACATAAAATGTTGAGTGAAGTAAACCAGACACATTAAATTAAATGTCATATGGTATGCCCCATCTGAATGAGTCAGAATACACTCAAAGATAATAGTGAAGGATAGACAGAAGGAAACAAAGACATTGATATCTTGCAATAGGGAAGTCTCGGGGGTGAGGAAGAGAAGGGGAAACAAGTAGAATAAGGATATACCATGTATAAAACCTGGTAATGTAAACACATGTTACAATGTGAGGTATATTAATAATATCAACAAGAATGAAAAATGGATTAAGAGAATTGGAGGAGGAGGTAGAGAGAAGGGAGTTAAAAAGAAACCAGCAGTCTGTGGTATGTATGTGTACCCACTCCCCAAGATGATTGTATACTCCATGAACTGTAAATGTACTAATAAAATTTTAAAAATAATAATTCAGTTTTCTATATGTCAATTATACAGAAACAGCACCAGTAAAAGGACAAAGAAATATTGAAACTAAACACAATAGGAAAAACAGATACAAATATGACAGTTCCACAGACATATGGAAGAACATCCTTTAATAATCTTGTATGCATTTCTTAATCCAATGAAGGTGACACATGAAGTTTAATAGTCACAATCCACACCTTGTGAACCTCACACTGTAGCATATCTCTTTGAGCCTTACCTATTGTAATCAGTATCTGTGAGAAAAACAGATTTTATGGAGGACACAGAAATTTACAAGATTATCTGACAATATCCACCCGTAGAATCAAATGTAGAAGAGTGCAAGACATCTGTCCAAAGGCTTAGAGTCCATGATAATGCCCCATAAGAGTCCATACCATGAGGCCAAAGAATCTGCCATGGAAAACTGAGGGGTCTGCACTAGGAGGTTAAAAAACCAGCACTAGAAGCCAAAGAGTCTGTGCCAGCAGTTCAAAGTGCTGGTCCTGGAAGTTGAAAAATTTTAACTGAAAGCCAAGAGTTGATGCTTAAGGAGAAAGAGAGGGACAGATCTCTGAAGAGAACAGCAGCCATCTTGGATATAGCAAGGACTGGAGCTCCTTCAAAGTGAACAACCAAAGCTCCTCCAAGGAAAATCAGCTGAAATCTTTGCTTCTCATTCTCTTCATACTTTTTCAACAACAATCTTCTTTAAAGTAGGTCTTCCATGGTCAGAACCATGTTGACTAATACATCTCAGCATTCCTCACTCATATTAATGATTGCTTAGTTAATCACCACACTTATTCTCCAAATAACGACAATAAGATGTTCATATAATTTGACCTAGCACAATGCAACTATCCCAATTACAACCAAAGTGCAATAATTTCTTTGCCCAAATCTCAGCAGTTCTAGCATTTTTTTTTTTTTTTTTGAGACAGGGTCTCGCTTTGTAGTTCAGGCTGGCCCTGAGCTCACTTTGTAGCCCAGGCAAGCCTCCAACTCAGCAATCCTCCTATCTCTGCCTTCTGAGTGCTGGGATGACAGGCGAGAGCCACCATGCCCGGCACTGTGGTATGCGGTATTGATTGTTGGTGGGCTTGAGTCTCCATGCCCAGCATTGTATGTGGTTACCTGGGTATCCAACTCAGTACCTTGCGCTTGTGAGGCAGGCACCAGAACCACTGAGCTAACCCTCTGGCCCAGTTCTAGCATTTTTAAAAGTTCAAGTCCAAACAGACATTCTAAGATTCAAAACAAATTGAAATTAAAATAAAAATTGAAAATAAAAATCAAGTTACACAATTCCAAGATAAATGGCATAGGGTCAACATTCCCATTCTAAAAGGAATGAAGTGTGTGTGTGTGTGTGTGTGTGTGTGTGTGTGTGTGTGTGTTTGGGTGGGTAGGGGATAGAAAAGAATCAGACCAAGCAAGACTGAAATCTAGCAAAGTAAACATTTAAGTCCTGCTGTTCCATATCTAGCATTCAGGCCATACAATAGTAAAATGTGAGTTCCAAAGGTTTTGGGCAATCCCGCCTCTCTAACTTTGCTATCTCTAGCCCACGTGGCCATTCCCTTGGGCTGACTCCACTCATAGGGTGCAGCTTTCCTCAGTTGTGCCACATTCTTGAAATCTCTGACTTCCTAGTGTGTCCACTGCACCTTTGGCTTAATTTTCACAACTTCATGGGCTCTGTAAAGGTTCCTTGCCTGGCCTATTAGACCTTTATTTTAAAACTTAGTAGAAGCTTTCCTGACCCTCAAACTCTTGAATTCTATATATCAGTAGAATCTGCATCACATGGATGTTGTCCAGTTTGTTTGTCAGTGGGAGCAGCAGCTAGGCTTCCTTGGACCTCGGTTGGAGTGGCCTCTGAGTGCCTGGATTTTTTGTGCAGAGTGATATGAATTCTAGGGAACCAAATCATTCTAGAGCAGAAGTTCCAGGGACTCTGTTCTCAACTGAGAGTTTGAAACTTTAGCGATCTTGAACCTTCCATAGTTGGCTTCTTGCTGATTCCCAAGATCCCCTCAAGGCACTTTACTTCTTGTTCCTTCACAAAATAGTTGTTTTTTTTAAAAATAATGCTAATTCCTTAGCTGTCACTATCTTTTAGCTCTAACTTTACACATGGCTTCTCTTTGCCAAAATTTAAATGTATTCAATTTTCTTCATGCCTCAGCTCAATTTGTTCGGCTGGCTAGAAATTTTCTCTAACCGAATAATTAGTCCAATGCCCTTAAGTCTTTGCCTCTTAAAATTTTTCAGGACACAGGTAAAATGTAGATAAAGTTCCTGTCAGTGTGTTACACATATGCCTGTGGACTGTCAATGTTCCCACTGAAAACTCCTGAGCATGGCCCTTACTGTCATCATCTGTGTTGACATTTTTGTCTTCTGAGCTCCAATCAGAATGATTCATCAGGCCCTGCTTCCTGCATTCTAGAAGTTTTCTGTCCTTCATTTTCAAACCTTTTGAAACTCTTCTGGTAATACAGTTCAGAAGGCTTCAAAACTATATGGTCAATTATAGTCACAGTAATGACCGCACTGCTCTGGTACTAATTTTCTTTATTAGCTTTCTCATCACTGAGACACAATACCCAACACCCACAACTTAGAAGAGGAGAGGCATAATTTTCTCATGGCTTCAGTCCATGATCCACTGGCTCAGTGCACAGTGATCATAGGACCATTGTGGGAATGTGTGGTGGAGCAAATTTGCTCAGCTCATGGCATCCAGGAAGGAGAGCAGAAGTATGGCAGAGGAGCAGGTGAGGAACCAGACATTCAGTTGAAGGCTTTAATTCAACAAGACAAACTCAAGGGTGTGCTTTACTCCTGTGCCAGTCATTTCTTTATCTAATGAAATTGACATATCAGTATTAATGGTCAGTCACAGCCAGGCTATTATCATCACAGAAATTTTAAAGCCAGAGAAAAAGATGTAAAGACAAAGTGAGTAAAATTCTCATGAATCATTATAAAAAATGAACTTCCATTAGAATGTATAAAGCAAAAATTATAAGCAATATAACATAAAAGGAAATGCAGTAAGTAGTAGAGATATTTATTAGATTTACTTAGCCTGTGCTGAATCAGATGGAAAAAAGTTAAGAATACAGAGCACCTATATAATTTCAAATTTTAAGAGGTAAATTTATTTTTTAAAAGTTTTTAATTTTTGTGTGTGTGCCGTACTAGGAATCAAAGTCTGACCCTTGTGCTTCCAAGGTAGGCCCAATACCACTTGAGCTAAATCCCCAGCCCTTATGAGATAAATTTAATAACCACCAAGCTGTACATCTTGAAAACAGAAAATATGGCTTCCTCTCAGGAGGGGATGGTAAAACTGCAATAACTCAACTTCAAGGGGAATACCAGAAAATTCAAAATATCAGTAATGATACAGATCATGTTCTGTTAAAGACTAAAATTAAGATAGAAAACAATAATATTCAATTGGATATTGGAAATGAATTATATTTTATATAATAGCAGTTTCATAAATTGAAATATTACTATATACTAAGATGTGGATGAACCTCAAATGCATAATGTTGCTGGGTGTGGTGCTACATGAGTGTGATCCCAGAATTTGAGATGCCGAGGAGAGAGAATCATGATTTTGGAGCAGCTGGGTGACTCAGCGAGACAATGTTTGAAAATAACAGAAACAAAGATGCCTGGGAGGATAGCTTATTACAAAGGCCTTGTGTTCGTTCCTTGGTACCCCCCCCAACACACAAGCAACATAATGTTCATAAAGGAATGTAGACAAAAAAGAGGAGAGAGGAGCATGGAGCTAAGAGTCAGGATGTTGCTTACCTCTGAGGAAAGGATCTAGTGAATGGGGAGAAATACACAGGGTCTTCTAGCACAGGGATAATGTTTTTCTTGAATGGGTTGAGTGTATTCATTTTTTTTTTTGAGACAGGGTCTCGCGTTGTAGTTCAGGCTGGCCCTGAGCTCACTATGTAGCCCAGGCAAGCTGCCGCGAACTCAGCAATCCTCCTGTCTCTGTCTCCCAAGTGCTGGGATTACAGGTGTAAGCCACCATGCCCGGCGAGTGTATTCATTTTGTGAAAATTTATAAAAATGTATACTTTGAGTCTATTTTTTGTGTATACATGCTACATATTTATTATTTGCAATTCTTTTAAATGGCAAGCTTGTAAAACATCTTAGATGATAGAGTAAAAACCAAATTTTTATAATATTTAGAAAATTCCAGGGAGAAAATCACAGAAAATTAGGAACTACAATGAAGATGCTGATGAAATCAAAATAATAATAATACTTAGCTCAACTCTTAGAAAATACATTTAAACACGTTAATGCATCAGATGAGTTTTTTTTCATGGAAGATAAATATTAACAAGTGTAACCCTGATAACAGAAAATTTAAGAAAAAAATTGCTACAGAATTGTTAGAGAGCTAACCATGTAAAAAGCCTTACTGTTTTTAAAAATGAGTTCTACGAAGCCTTTAGCAATGGAAATTCCTATGCTATTTGTATGGGCCCAGTAAGATTGCTTCTCAGAAATGCTGGTCCCTGCAATATCTCATTCAAGAATACTTTGGGTGTTCACAATCACTTTTGTGGCCCAGGTTTATTGAGTTATAATCTTGAAAGTGGAGTCTGAGAATCTGCATTCTTGTAAGCTTACCAAATGATTTTTTAAAAGCTTGAACTTTTGAGAACAACAGTACTGGCACAGACAGGCAAAGAAAAAAATTCACTATCTTGCTAAGCCAGAATGTTGCTAATAACAAAGCATGTTAAAGATATTATGAAAGAAAGAAAGAAGGCCACAGATCTTACTCAAGAATATGGATACAAATATACTAAATGAAATTTTAGGAAATAGAATAAAGTGACACAAGTGGGACTCCATCCCAGAAAATGGAGCTTTAGTATTAGGAAATCTATTGATGTGATTCATAATATTAGCAGAATGAAGTAGAAAATTCTCAGTATTACCTACTAGATTCTGCATGAGATGAGATTCTTCTGATTTCTTCTTCAGACACAAGTTTTATCACTTACTGGGGCACACTTTGGATTCCACAATAATGATGGTTTTATTACCCCCCCACCATATAGTATCTTACTCTAATGTCTTTTCCTGTGCTGTTCTCCTCTACATACCCACACCCCCCCACACACACCTATAGGCGCAAACATGTGTACACACACACACACACACTCACATACACACTGTAAACTAAATTACATGTTAAGTACTACCAACTTAAATGAGGCTTCTCTGCCACTGTGCTTTTTCTTTCAGACTGAGTTAGCTGTCTTTCTGCCCATTTCAACTGTTTATTAGACTATCCTATGCATACCTTTATCATTATATGTATGGCAAGGTATTGTAATGTTATGTTTAACAGAGAATTTCCTCAAAGCAACCGTGCATGTCAAGTATCACCACTGTTTCAAAGCACAACCTGTGCAGCAGACTCTGTATGCATTAAATGTAAGTGAGTTGAATGAAGTAATATCAGTGAATGGCAAATGTGATCCACGCTGAGCCACCTGCACATTCAGGATGACTTTTTCCATTTTCCATTTAGTATGTTGTACATTTAACTTGTATCTCTGTTGAGAATAAGGCCATTTAAGTGTGTAAGTACTAAATGCAAGGAAAGTGGAGAAAAACAACATTTTCACAACAGGAAGCCAAGATGATTGACCAGAATTTACAAAACAACAACAACAACAACAACAAAACAACAACAACACCCCACCCCAAACCCCCAAAAAACTGATGTGGGGATTTAGAAACATTTATCAAATCAGTTCATGCAGATATTTGCTTTAAGTATTCACTTAAATGAGAAGGCTGGTTGTTACTTGACTAAATTATGCTCGTCATTAATTCAAGAATGGTTGAAACATATTTGGTTGTATGTATCTGACCACAAGGAAAAGAAAACACCATGATCTTAACACTGTCCTTGCATCACTTGATAATTCTGGAAATGACAGATTACTAAAATGATTGATTGTTTTCCATTTTTATTAAGTTGTTTGCTGTCAGAGCAATGTAAGTTTTATCTCTCAACTAATGGGAACTTGCAACATGGCATTCTTTAGCATATTTCTTCCAGAATGACAGCGTCAACATATTTTTCTTTGATGCAGAAAAGCATAATTATGTGGCTACATCCCAGAGATACTTGCTGGTACAGCAAATAGTCAAAGATCTTTATTTATTGAGAGCACAAGATCTTCTTTCTGCTAGTTGGGAAAATGAACATGGTAATTAATTTTCTCTCTATTTAGATTCAATGATTTGCATGCTTTTTGCTTTTTTTTGAAACAGCATCTTGTGCTTTTTGAAATTTAGTTTTATCTCACATATATATATATGTCTGTACAATGTATTATTCACTTTTGCCCTTTTCTGAGCTTTCAAAAATTAGTATTGCTTGATAGTCAGTTTTCTGAGAATATATTCTCTTTTTAAGATTTATTCATGTTAATACATATACATTATCATTTTTGTTATCAAACAATATTCTTTTGCATAATTGCACAATTTATCCACTCTCTGCTAATATACATTTCAGATGCCAAATTTTAGTATTATGAAATGTGTTCATACATGTTTCCTGGTTTAGAAGTTCATGAGTTTCTTAATGGCAAATATTCAAAAGTGCAATTACTAAGTTGTAGGGAAGAAAGAATGTTTAACCTTTGAAAGTAACATCAAATTATTTTCCAAAGAGTTTGTTTCTTTTAACATTTACATTTCTTTCAGTACCTAATATTTTCAGGCTTCTAAAGATTGATGTTTAATAATATGTGATTTTGGTTGCAATTTGGATTTTTCTAATTACGTTATATATCTGAATTTTATACATAATTTTATATATTTTTGAAACTTTAGTTTGCTTTTTATGGAAATATTGTGGAAACTTTTTGTCCTTTTGCTATTGTGTAATTTGTATAATTTGTTATTTATTTGTGGGAATTGTTTGCATTTCAGTAATAATCTGCTGTTTGTATGTGTTATGGATATCTTCTCTCAAATTGTGGTTTATGTCTTGGGTGTTTTGGATTGGCATAAGTTCCTACTTTTAATTTAACTGCCCTATTGGTATATTATTTTGTGGTGTTTAAGTAATTCCTTTCACCTCTGCATCAGAAAGATATTGCCTCACATTTCATCTAAAATACTATGCTATTTGCCTAATTTTAAAGTCATATTCTGGAATTAAACTTTACTGTGAGAAAGATCCAATTTCATTTTTAATAAAGATCTGATTAACAGGAAACATGCATAAAAGTTTTATTAATTTTACATACATAATGAGATCTTCACAGGAGCATGAAATCTAAAAAATGACTAAAGATGCTTTTATAAACTTTTTACATAAAGAATAAGAGCTATATGAAGAAACAATAGGATAATCTTTGGCTAGGCTTGTACATTCTGGGGATGTTCCCAAGAGGTAAGGGGTGTGATATAGAAGCTACTGGTAGATGAGCTAAGGAAAAAAGGTTGTTTATTCAAGTTCACTGAAGTCCTAAAGACCAGTGATTAAGGCGCTCTTCTGGTCATAGCATTTGAGGGGGATCCTTCATGGCTTACTGCACATGGGAAAAAATGGCCCTTTCTGAAGTTACAGTTCTCAAAGTGTTTTCAGCTTAAAATAGTCAGTATAGCAATTCAGCATATTTCACCTTAACTTTTTCCTTTTCTTTGTGTGAAGTGTTACTAGAAGTTCAAAACATTAAAAGTTGAGTCGATGGCCCATGAACATAGGCTTCCATCTCTGGGAATAGGCCACTCGAATGAACAGTTTTTGCTGATTTTAGGAGGTGGCACTGTTTGCCACAGGGGTTTACTACCTGACCAGCATGGAAGGAAGTAGCACGGCACTGGAATTTTACAAAAAGAAAAGGCTTTATTATGTGACCAATCAGCAAGGAAGTCAGAAGCCAGGAGCTCAAATTTGCCTCCCCCAAATCAGGGGAATATATGGGAAGGGAGAGAGGATAAGTTGCTTGTTGACTAGATGACAAGTAGGGGACAGATTTTTTTTTTCACAAGGAGTTGTTCTGTGCAGCACCTTTTGAGCTTATCATATCATTGCTTTCATTTACTTTTTCCACTTTTATGTTTATCAGTATAGTTTTCCAGTACATAATGAATAACTTTATCATGGGGAGTTTGTACATGTGCTTAACACATCATAAGTTCTTTTTGTGTCTCCTCCTCCCTGGCTTCTTCTACTCCTATCTGGTTTTTGAAAAGCCTGTTTTAAGTCTTAAGAATAATTAGTGCAAGGCCTGGAGACTTTTCTTGGATGACAACCTAAATTAGGCAATTTATACCTGGGTACATTATGCCTTCACTAATTTCATTGCTGCAAATCAATTCGTATCAAAGCTGGGCTACTCTAGATGGTACAAGTAGACAGGTATTTAGTCAGAGACATCTCTCTGGAAGCAAAAGAAAACCAGAGATTAATGTTTGAAAAAGTCTAAAACCTAGTCTCTGAGTCTGAGAGGCAGTCAGCTGAGAACATTCTTACATTTGAGTTCCAGTTTCAAGCTGAGTAGAGGTGGAGAGGGGCAAGATGGCAGAATTCTCTGGATTATAGTTTGCAACAGATACCTTCAGGTAATCCATGCAGGAACAATCATCAGTATTCTTTCTACATAGGCTGAGGTAGTGATTGGTTTGTTTTAGTTTGTATTAAGTTGTGTAGCTTTGTGACTAGATAGTTTTAGTGATTCTATGTCATAAACTTAAGAGGAAATTGAAAGCATTAACTTGTAATCACAGCAGATTATAAAAGGCAACAAAATATTCAGGGTTTAGTCAAAGTTGTAAGAAAATAACAAAGTCTCAAAACAATGGACCAGGCTAAAACCTAACAATAGATATAATATCATATTTTAAAGCATAATTTTCTCTCTCTAATCCTCCTTTTCAATTTTGTTTTTTGTGGTATTTAACAATATAATATCAGAATTATGACTGACAATACTTCGCTACTATTATACTAAACATTTCGTTAGCAACTTTTCTTTCATGACTATTTTCTTATTTAAAATTGTTTTCTAATAGTAATACACATAAAGAATTTTTTTCATTAGAATTCTTATGGTATACCTTTCTCATTATTTTACTTGTACCACTTCAGCTTGCTTTGCTTGTCATATTTTACTTTTTAAACTATGTATTTACTGAGTGCTTCTTTGGGTTAATTTTTGTCCTTATTTTATTTTTATTCTTTTGATTTGACTGGAGATTTTGTCTATTTTTGCCCCTTTCCTTGAAATTTTCCCATGCTTGTTTACCGTAAAATGTTTGACATTAATATGTACTCTTTCATACAATACATTTTAATTCTAATTACATATTCTTCAATTCACTTAATATTGTTTGCTTAAATTTCTCTGTGCTTTTTAGTTCTTTTAAAATTAAATAAATTAGGGCCTGAGGGTTAGCTCAGTGGTTCCGGCACCTGCCTCGCAAGCGCAAGGACCTGAGTTCGATCCCCGGTAACCACGTATAATGCTGGGCGTGGAGACACCAACAATCAACACCGCATACCACAATGCCGGACGTGGTGGCTCACGCCTGTCATCCCAGCACTCGGGAGGCAGAGACAGGAGGATTGCTGAGGTCGCGGCAGCTTGCCTGGGCACCATAGTGAGCTCAGAGCCAGCTTGAACTACAAACCGAGACCCTGTCTCCAAAAAGCAAAAAAAAAAAATTAAATTAATGGGTTTCATTTTCACTGTTCTGTATACGCACATAACAGACTTTGGTCATTTTAGCCCACCATCACTCTTCTTTCCCACCCTCCCCTCTACTTGTGTAATTTTTTGGTGTTTCATAATATATTTTGCTAACATCAATCCTCCAGTATTTGCTGGTATAGCCCTTCCTCTTCCCTCTCATTCCCTTTTGTTCTCTAATAAGCTTCTCACTTGTGCTTTTTAAAAAAATTATTTCTAGCACACATTTACAATTCATAATAGTTACATTTATCTTGGGCAAGTGGAATATATACATATTGCATTTTCTTTGCATCTTTTTAAGATTCTACATATTAGGGAGCGCATGTAATATTTTTCTCTCTGAGTCTGGCTTGCTTTGTTCAGCATGGTGATCTCCAGATCCTTTTTTCTTGCAAGTGATTGTATTTCATTTTTCTTCATGACAGAATCTACTCCACTCTGTACATATACCACGTAACTTTTATTCATTCATCTAGGATGGGTTCCTAGGCTGTTTCCTTATCTTGCTGATTTTGAATTGTGCCACAATAAACACAAGTGGATATGTGTATATCCCTATAGTGTGCTGACTTCCAATCTTTTATGTATATACCAAGGAGTAGAATACCCAGATCAAACAGTTCCCTATTTGTAGTCTTTTGAGAAATTCCATATTGATTTCCATAGTGTTTGTACTAATTTACATTCCCAACAGCAGTGTAGAAGAGTTCCTTTCCCCTTGGACTCTTGCTAGCATTAGCTAGGTTTTATTCTTGGTGCTATACATTGTGATTGTGTTGGGATGGCACTCTGTATAGTTTGATGTGCATTTCCTTAATGACTGAAGATGTTAAATGTTTTTTCATAGACTTAATAGTTATTTGTAATTCTTTTTTGAGATGTGTCTGCACAATTCAATTGCCCATTTATGGGTTGGGTTGTTTGATTTTTTAAAATTGAAATCTTTATTGGTACATTTTACATATACATCATGATCACACTCAACATTGAAAATTTGTACCATTACATGATACGATTTAATTCTCATTTTTTCCCATTTCCCTGTCCACCCTACACAACCTTGCCCCATATATACATAAGGTTTGTTTCCTTTTATACATCACATTTTTTCTTTCCCTTCGTTACTTACCCATACTCATTTCTCTCTGAATATTGTCTATTTCACACTATCTATCATGCATTATAGGGATCATTTACATCTTTAGGTTCTTGTACCAGGGAAAAAATCTGATATTTAAGCATCTGTGACCTACTTATTTCACTTATGAGTATGTCCTCAAGATTATGTCCACTTGAGTATAAATGACTCAAGCTTATCACTCTTTATGGCAGAGTAATACTCCATTTTATTTAACCCCCCCAACTTCTTTATCCAATCTCCACCTGATGAGCATTTGGGCTGTTACCAAGATTTAGCTATCACAAACTGAGCTGTTGTGAACATGGGTGCACATATGTTGCTGTGTTATGAATCTTTTAATTCTTTTGTTTATAACCCTACCTGTGGAATAGCAGGGTCAAATAAAACCTTTAATCCTAGTTTTTTGAGGACTCTCCACAGTAGTCTCCACAGTGGTTGCACCAGTCTACATCCCTAACAACAGTGGAGAAGGTTTCTTTCCTCCCTGCAGCCTCACCAGCATTTGTTACTGTTTAATTTCATAATAGCAGCCATTCTTTGTGGAGTGAGATGAAATCTCAGTGTTGTTTTCATCTGCATCTCTCAAATGACCAGTGATGTTGAGCATTTCTTCATATGCTTTTTGGTTGCTTTTACTTCTTCCTCTGAGAAGTGTCTGTTCATTTCAGATGTTTGTTTTTGAACTGGGTCTTTAAATTTGGGGGGATCTGATTTTTTAAAGCTCTTTATATATTCTAGATAGTTGGGCTATTCAATTTTTGGTGTTATTTGTTTATTCTAGATATTTATTTCATCTTGGAAGAGTAGTAGGTAAAGACATTCTTCATTTTTGAGGCTGACTTCATGCCGTTGTTTCCTTTGCCATGTAGAGATTTCTTAATTTGATATGTACTACATTTGTTTTTTCTTCATGTCATGTCCTATGCTCCTGCACACATATTCAAGGCTGAGTATACCTGTCCCTATGGCTTCCAGTGTTTCTCCTGTTCTTTTATTTTCAGATATTTCAAAATTCAGGTTTTATAACTAGGTTTCTGATACATTTTGAATAAATTTATGTACAGTGTGAGCTATAGGGAACTACTTTTCATCTTTTACAACTGGCTAACTAGTTTGTCTAACACCACTTGTTAAACAGGCTGTCTTCTCCAATATATTTTTCAGTTCCTTTGTACAGACACTGATGCCTGTAGTTCTGTAGGTTCATTTCTGTATCCTCTGTATTGTTTCATATACATTTAATTTTCTGCTGTGCTATCCTGCTTTTGTTACTTTGGCCTCTTAGTATGGTTTGAAAGCAGGTACTGTGATATCTCAAACTTTTCTCTTTTTCCTTAAATTACTTTTGCTATTCTGAGACTTTTGTGTTTCCATGAATTTTAGTATTGTTTTTCTATTTCTGTAAATAATGTCATTGGTATTTTGTTGGGGGGGGGTGCATTGAATCTGTAGATCTCTTTTGATAATATGGCCATTTTGAAAATATTAATTCTATCAATCTATGAACATGGAGGGGGTCTTCCTATCTGCTAGTGTCTTCTTCAATTTCTCATTCCTGTGTTCTGAAATTTTCATTTTAGAGGACTTTTACTTTCTTGCTTAGATGGATCTATAGATATTTTAGTTGAAAGTTTATTTGAAGCTTATTATAGTTTATTTGAAGTTTATTTATTGCAAATGAGACTGTATTCTGAATTTCTTCCTCTGCTACTCCATTATTAGTGCATGTTAATGCACTTTACATTTTAATATTGATTTTGCATTTTACTATATTCCTGAATCCACTTACCAACTAAAGACATCTTTGTGTAGAGTAGGGTTTTCAAAGTATAGGAAAATATCATTTGCAAACAAGGAAAATTTGACTTCTTCCTTTCTTGCTTGTATTCAACTTTTCCTTTCTTTAATGAGTTTACTGGTACATTTTATGTATATATTATGATCACATTCATTATTGAGAACTAGTACTTGTTCATGGTGTATTCCTTTTATAGCTTTTTCTTGCCTAATTGGTCTTACTAAACTTTTAAATATATGAATATATTGAATAAGAATGGTGAGAGTGAATATCTTGGCTTTATTCCTGAATTATTATTATTATTATTTTTTTGAAACAGGGTCTTGCTTTGTAGTTCAGGCTGGCACTGAGCTCACTATGTAGCCCAGGCAAGCCTTGAACTCAGCAATCTTCATGTCTCTGCCTCCTGAGTGCTGGGATTACAGGCATGAGCCACCATGCCTGGCTATTCCTGAATTATTTTTAACCAGTGATTTATTTACATTTTTTATATTCTTTTTTATTTTTTTTGAGATAGGGTCTCACTTTGTAGTTCAGGCTGGCCCTCAGCTCACTATGTAGCCCAGGCAAGCCTCGAAATCAGCAATCCTCCTGTCTCTGCCTCCCAAGTGCTGGGATTACAGGGGTAAGCCACCACGCCTGGCACTGTGGTATGTGGTATTGCTTGCTTGTGGGCGTGAGTCACCACACCCAGCATTGTATGTGGTTACCGGGATCAAACTCAGGACCTTGCGCTTCTGAGGTAGGCGCCAGAACCAGTGAGCTAAATCTCTGGCCCTCTTTTTATTTTCTTATAAAGAACTACTGCTTTCTACCATGTATAAAGAAAGAGCTTGCTGGTAGGCTGTACTAGAGGCCTGGGGAAACAGACCAGGTAAGTATGATCAGGCAGGGTCATGTGACTAGTGATGATGGGAAGATTAGCCTGCATCATTGAATTCTGCTCAGGACTGCAACTTTCCTACCACCTGGACTGCACCAGAAGCCTACTGAAATATACTGAGTGAGTGGGGCATGGCAGGATTGCATGGTGGATCCTGCCAACAAGGGCCCGGGTACCATTAACCACTACTTGGCCAGCAGCTTTTTTGTGACCAGGGTGTGACCATACCTCCTTGGAATCTCTATTTCCTTGTGGACCAAACTGGACATGGTTGTTACATGGGGTAGAGCCTCCAGAGACACAACTTACTTGTCTGTGGACTGTGAATAAGTGCAGCAGTGGTACTGGAACCAGACTGAGGCCCTCAGCGAGTTCCTCTCCTTAGTCCACCATGTCAAAAAAGGTCCCTGGAAGAGTGAAGGAATCCTGTTGACCACAGTCAGTGAACTATGATTACTTAAGGGCCATTACAGATCGAAGGAGGACAACCAGGAATTAGTTAACTTCTAAAGGTCCCAAATACTAAGAAGAAAGCAACAAAATTGCCCATACAACAGGCAAGAAATTTACCCAGTATAAGCAACAACAAAGAAACAGAAATGAGAAAACATTAAAAAAAAAAACCCAGATACAAAGATCACCACCACAGGGGGATTTAGGGAAAGGGAAATGGAGCAAACTAAAACTCAATCACCAGGACTCTCTGAGATGGTAACAAAAACAGAACCAGTAAGGTGGAAATCAGAACTGATATCTGAGATGAAAACAGAGCTTCTGTTCAAGGTGAATTATATGATTAATAATGCTAAAGGAAGAGATCAGGGGCATGGTAGAATCTGAGATAACAAAAGCAATGGAACCTTTTAAACAGCTTCAATCAGAGTTTCAGGGGACCAAAAATGAGAATGAAAAAGTTTGTGAAGTGGGATGAATGAAGCTGAAGACTGAATTTCAGACCTAGAGGACAGGATAGCAGCCATTAAACAGCAAAATAATAACATATGGAAAATGTCAAAGGACCATGAGAAATCAATCCGACAGCTCTTAGATGACTTGAAGAAGAGTAACATAAGCCTGATTGGATTCACAGTGGATACAGGAGATAGCATAAAAGACACAACAAAACCTGCTCACAGATATAGTGGCAGAAAACTTCACAGAAAAATAAAAGAATTGGACATACAGATAAGTGAGGCACACAGGACTCCTAATAAATGTGATATAAAAAATTCTGCTGGGTGTGGTGGCTCACGCCTGTAATCCCAGCACTCAGGAGGCAGAGGCAGGCAGATTGCTGAGTTCAAGGCTTGCCTGGGCTACATAGTGAGCTGAGCGCCAGCCTGAACTACAAAGTGAGACGCTGTTTCAAAAATAAATAAATAAATAAATAAAAAGAACTAATTGTCAAGGTACCAGATATCAAAAAAAAAAAAAAAAGAAAAGAAAAGAAAAGAAATACTGAAAACAGAGAAAAGAAAAAAAACCACATACAATGGGAAGCTCATCAGGATCTCAGCACTTTTCAATGTAAACACTCAGTCCAAAGAGAGCCTGGAGTGAAGTGTTTCAAGCATTGCAGAAAAAAAAAAATCTCCAGCCTAGATTGTTGTATCCTGCAAAACTATCTTTCAAAATCAATGGGGAAATAATATACTTCCACAACAGAAAATACCTCAAAAACTTCACAAGCACAAAATCTACACTCCAAAACATTCTAAAGAATATCTTGGAAAAAAAAAACAATGAAAGTCACAAACTGATGATACCCAGCAGAGTGAATCCACCTGACAAGACAAGAAACTTAATGGAAAAGGGTAAAAGCAAAAAATAAAAGAGCCAAGAGAAGGAAAACACTATGACAGGTCATAGTCAGCCCATATGATTTGTAACCATTAATGTCAATGGCCTCAATGTGCCAATTAAAAGACACAGACTGTCAGAATGAATCAAGAAACAAGATCCTACAATTTGCTGCATACAAGAAACACAACTCCTTCAGAAAGAAAGCCATAGACTGAAAGTAAAAGGATGGAAAACATTTCTCCATATGATGAGAAACTGCAAAACAGCAGGAGTGCTATCCCATTTGTGGATAAAATAGACCTCAAACTGAAACTGATTAGGGGAGACAAAGAAGGACACTACATTCTTGTAAAGGGAACAATCCAAGAGAATGAAATGACATTTATAAATATTTACACACCAAATTCTAATTCACCTAAATATATAATACAAATATTAATGAATATGAAAAAACAGATAAGCACTAATACAATAGTAGTAGGGGAATTTAATACCCTGCTGTCACAAATAGATAGATCAACTGGACAAAGAGTCAATAAGAAAATACAAAACAAACATTTGAACAAAGTGGACTTAATTGATACCCTACAGGGTATTTCACCCCACAAAGTCAGAATACAAATTCTTCTCAGCTGCTCATGGGTGAGTCTCCAAAATAGATCACATACTAGTTCATAGAACCTGTTTAAGTGAGTGCAAAAGAAGTGAAATTGTCTCCTGTATACTGTCAGACCACAGTGCCTTAAAATTGGAGCTCAATAGGAAAAAAATTCCAATATCCTCACAAACACATGGAAATTGAACAATACTATGTTGAACAACCAGTCACAGAAGAAATTAAACACTTTCTTCAGTTAAATGATAACCCCAGTACAATATACAGGAATTTATGGGACAACATAAAAGCAGTTCTACCAGGGAAATTCATAGCAATCAATGCCTACACTAAGAAAACAGAGCATACTCAAATAAACAATCTAATGCTGAACCTCAAGCTTCTAGAAAAAGAGGAGCAAGACAAACCCAAAGCTCATACTGGGGAGATTATAAAACTCAGAGTAGAAATCAGTACAATGGAGACTAAAAGAATTATAGAAAAAATCAGTGAATTACAAAAATGACAGACATTTAGCCAACCTCACCAAATAAAGGAAAGAAAAGGCTCAAATCCATACTATTAGGAATGAAAATGTGGAAATCAGCACAGATCCAGTGGAAGGCCAAAGGATAATAAACATCCACTTTGAAAATTTGTATTCAACTAGGTGGAAAATATAGAAGAAATGGATGGATTTCTAGACACATATGAACTTCCAAAGTTGAAGAAAGAATATATAAAAATATTAAATATCCCAATATCAATCTGTGAAATTGAAAATGTAATAAAAAACCTACTGACAAAGAAAAACTCTGTTCCTGATTGCTTTACTGCTGAATTCTAGAAAAGTTTCAAAGGAGAATTAATGACACTACTTCTCAAACTCCTTAATGAGATCAAAAGGGAAGCAAAACTCCCAAATTCATTCCTGGAAGCAACCATTACATGATTCCAAAAGGAGAGAAAGACCCAACTAAAAAAGTGAACTACAAATCAATCTCCCTAATAAACATTGATGTAAAAATCCTCAATAATATACTTGGAATAGATTACAGAGGATCATCCAAAAGGTCATATATCCTGACCATGTTGGATTCATCCCAGAGATACAAGGATGGTTCCACATACATTAATCAATAAACGTAATACACTGTATTAACAGCTCAAGGATAAAAAATATATGGTCATTTCAATAGATGCAGAAAAAGCATTTGACAAAAATTCAACACCTGTACATGATCAAAACTCTACAGCATATTAAAATACATGGACTTTATCTCAAACTAATAAACATTATTTGTGAGAAACTAACAGCCAGTATCTTTCTAAGTAGTCAAAAACTGAAACCTTTCACACTAAGATCAAGAACAAGACAAGGATATCCACTATCACCACTCCTGACCAGTACAGTGCCAGAAGCATTAGCTACTGGAATTAGACGAGAAGCAAATAAAAGGAATAAAGATAGGTAAGGAAGAAGTTAAATTGTCATTATTTGCTGATGACGTGATACTCTATATAGAAGATACTAAAAACTCAACCAAAAGAGTGTTAGACTTATTTAACAAATTTAGTAATATAGCCAGATACAAGATCAGTGGTCAAAAGTCAATAACCTTTTTATTCAGAAGTGACAGACTCATTGAGAGAGAAGTTGGGGAGTCAATACCTTTTACAATAGCATCCAAAAAAATGAAATATCTACAAATCAATCTACCAAAGGAGGTCAAAGACCTGTACTCTGAAAATTACAACACTCTGTAAAAGGAGATTGAAAAGGACATTAGAAAATGGAAAGACATCCCTTATTATTGGATAGGAAGAACTAATATTGTCCAAACTTTACATTTCCACAACTATTGTGTCAATTCAACACAATACCGAATAAAATCCCAACAGTATTTTTCACAGATATAGAGAAAATAATCCAAAAATTCATCAGGAACCACAAAACACTAGAATAGCAAAAGCAATTCCAGACCACAAGTATAGGTAGGGGGTATCAAAATCCCCAATTTTTTTAAATTGAATTCTTTATTGGTACAATTTATATACATCTCAAAATCACATATAACATTGGGAAATTTGTACCAGTATATGCCACAAGTTAATTCTCATTTTTACCCATATCCCTAACCACTCCCCCCTCCTCCCCCCTTTATACATGCTCTTTTATTTTCTTCCTGTATCATATTTATTCCTTCCCCTCATCACATCCCCACACCAAGTTTCCTATAGAAATATTCCACTCTATAAAAGCTGTCCTACTTTCTAGAACTCATTTGCATCTACAGGTGTTCATGCCAAAGAGAAGATCCGGGAATTGTCTATCTGTGATCTATTGATTTCACTTATTAGTATATCCTCCAGATGTCTCCATTTGCACCTAAATGGATC
>PVIC010022060.1:0-28021 GCA_004025085.1 Thryonomys swinderianus
TTTTTTTTGCAGTCTCAAATTCACTGAGTATAGACAGCTAGTGTGGTTTCAGTTACTGTTCTCTTCCTTCTGCCGACATTATCTGAGTACAGAGTGGCTGTTACAGGGAACCACGTTGTGGGCTAACTCTGTCATAGGGATCTCGACACCTAATGATTTCAGTACCTTTTCAGCTTGGTTGTGTCTATTTTCTCTTCCAATTCTTTTTGAGCCTTTGTGCAGAATATAAACAATTTGGCAGGTTCTTTTCCATTGGTGAATCAGAACAAAATAGCAAATAAAGTAAGTCCATCTGGGCTCTCAAATGGCTCCTTAATACCCATTTTAGATCTCCAGTTGAGCCCCTCGCCTTGCAAGTGTCCATTTGGAGAGCAGTTTCTGCTTCCTAGGCTGACAGAGAGGAGAGCTCTTCCAGACAGGAAGGTACAGAGATGCCCCGGGGGGTGGGGTAATGGGAGAGAGTTGTGCTGCCTGAGTGTGTCTAAGTGCTGCTCCGAAGCCATTACTGCTGCTTTCCAGGAAGACTTGATAAATGAATTAGTGGGCTTTCTTAGGTCTTGCTGACCTGCAGATAGCCCTGCTGCAGGCTTCCTTTGTTCACACATTTTTTATTCCTTCTACCAGGGCCAGGAGTATAATTCAGTACATGGAAATCTCCTGGCAGTGAGTTTCACCGTGTTTGAAAGGCAAGAAGGAGCTGCTGTTTGTTGACCGTCTTTGGGGTGCTGGGAGCTTCCTGTACACGCTCATTTCATTTTCACCTAAACTCTGGGGATGTTAATGATTATCCCTCCCCACTTCACAGAGGAAGTAACTTAAGTCTAAGAAAATTAAGGGACCAATCCAAAGTCACTCAGCTGCAGTCTCCAGAGGATGCTCATTAGCAATCAGTAAACAGTCTCTTTCCCAGGGTAGAGACAGTAAGCAGTGGAGAAAGTTCATCCTCCAGTTCCACTACAGTAGAATAAGAGTATAAGGAAAATAAGAATTATGGTAAGTCCAACCGAGAACCTGTCATCCTTGCACCAGTGGTGTTGAAGAGGCTGTATGAGGGTCAGAACCTGTGATGAGAGCACAGATTGTTTCCTGCCCTCAGGACACATGTAGTGTATGCTGGGGACTTCGCTAAGGGAAAGAAACACATGCTTCCAGGGAAAAGCAGTTGAAACAAAAAGGCAAAAATCCTAACCCTGACAATGCCCAGTGGCAAAGTGCATTTCATCTGACTGCTTGTCAAGTCTGAAATTTTCACATTTCCAAAGCAAACAGCCAGTCATTTGCCTCTTACTTATTTATCCTCACATAGGGACCCATGAATGTTTGTCTGCATCTCTTCTGTTTGCTTGCTATTATTGTACTCTCATGTCATTAATTTTGTATGAAGTAGTAAGATTAGGGACATGCTGAGGAGCTTTGACTAGAGGAAACAATTTCTAGAGCTGTGAATGTGAGAGAATTTCTTCCCTTCCCAGACCTGGCATAGCTTTAAATAAGCATGATCTAATATAAATATTTTATTTTTGTCTTCACAGAGCTCTCATATAGAAGGTTTGTGGCATTAAAAATTCAAGAAATGCTGAAAATTCAGATTTGTAGCAGTGTACAGGGGACAGTACTGTTGGGTTTTCTGAATATTAGAGTCCGGGAACAGGACAGTTCATGTAAAGTACTTGGTTTGTAAGAATGTTAAGGAACACGCAGAGCTCTTCTTCAGCATGCAGGAGGCCCTGGGTCTGGTGTCCACCACCACCGTAAAAGAAAAGAAAGGAAAAGAAATTTGAGAATAGGGTGAAAAGATGAGGCTGGAATATAAATGAGAGTCTGGAATTATTTCTGTATGGCCTTCTAACATGAACCTTTCATTGTCCAAAGATCTGAATTATGTCCTGGGAGGAAATTTTTGTTATTGTTCTTCTGGACTAAAGAAAGCCATCAGGCAATAGGCATTAAAGTGAGATGAAGGCTGGGGATTTAGCTCAAGTGGTACCGTACCTACCTTCAAGTGAGACAGGACCACCCAAAACTCTCAGTGATACATCCAAGCCACCCAAACCCACCATGCAGAATGCAGTTTAAAAGGACTAATATAAAGTTAGAGGGCTGGAGATTTAGCCCAGTGGTTCCAGTGCTGCCTAGCAAGTGCAAGGTCCTGAGTTCAATCCCCAGTAACCACATACAACAATACCAGGCATGATGACTCATGCCTGCCAGCAATCAGTACCACATACCACAATGCCAGACATGGTGGCTCACGCCTGTAATCCCAGCCCTCAGGAGGAAGAGGCAGGAGGCTTTCTGTGAGTTTGAGGCTTGCCTGGGCTACATAGTGAGCTCAGGGCCAGATTGAACTACAATGCGCTAGACCCTGTCTCAAAAACAAAAAAAGGTTTTTATCATATTTCAAAAAGATGAAAGAAAAGATCAATAAATACTAAGACATGTATGGGTTAACAGGTGTTAGAAGCTAATTTGTAAAGTTGGAATAGCTTAAAAATCTAACTCTGCATGGAAAAAGGAAATGCTTCTAAATTTTCCCCTTCTCTTTGAGGCAGTAAGTGCCTGTTTAGGGTATGTCTTCCCAAAACTGTAGAGGGTATAATTTCTTAGTAATGAAAAAAGTTCTTTGGAATTAAATGCATATGGTATTTTAATAGTACATCATTATGAGTTATATTTTATAAAGAAATAGTAGAGTAAGGATTAAGATACATACGGGATAAACCGCCTTGCAGCGTGACCTGTGATGATGGCCTTCGCGGTCCTCAGGCCCTTGTTAGTGCGGCTCTGAACTCAGCACCGTCTAGAGCAGCCTGTCCCAATGTAGAGAATGGGGCTCTGAGGAGCAGAGAGTTTAGTGTTCACAGGGCAGGTCAGACCTGCTCTGAGCGACTAGGTGGTCCCGAGGCTGCCCGGGGACCGGAAGGGGCGGGGAGCCTGGGAGAGTGTGCGCAGCACCTCGTTCTGTGTGCTGGCAACTCAGGTGAAGGACTCCTTGGGGAGTGGTTATAGGACAGATTTCTGTTTCAAAAAAAGAAAATTATTAAGAAAAATTACTTCTGAAAGGAGGACAAAGCAATGGAAAACAGTGTGTAGTTCTTGGTGTAAGGATTGTTAGCTTCCACCTGCTAGGAAAAGTTATCTCCCTGAGATACCTCTGTTTTAGAGGGGTTTAGTCTTTTTTTAAAAAACTCAGATGTGAGAACCAAATTACCTTCCTCCAAAGAAATAGATGAGGTGAAGACCTACCATAGTTGATTTAACTTTTATACCTGTATGTGGTTTTAATTGACTTTTTATCCATGTAGAATAAAATACCAAAATGAGCAGCTTCATAGCCCAGCATGATGATAAACACAGTCCCAGTATCTCAGGAGGATCCTACATTATAGGCTAGACTGAAAAACTTAAGTGAGACCCTGCCTCAAGGTAAAAAAGGGCTGGGAAGTGAGCTCAGGGCCAGCCTAAACTACAAAGTGAGACCCTGTCTCCAAAAAAAGCAAAAAAAAAAACAAAAACAAAAAAAGGGCTGGGAATGTAGCTCACTGCAGCACCGCCCTCCCCCAGGCTTTGAATATGTAAGATGCGTGTCTCTACAGCTAATTATCCAGTTATTCTTCTAAGCAAAGACAGTGTCTTCTTTCAAGAGACTTTATTCCTTGTCAGAGATCACAAAGATCAGACCGAAAAGCCTAAGAATCTGAAACCGTCAAAATTGTAAGGGGCTGCAGAAATGCTCTCGGGGCACAGCAGACCACGCATTGCGCCAGTGGGTCCTCACCCGTGCAGTGTGGTCTTCCCACTGCGCACAGGCGTTCAGTCCAGTCAGGATTAGCCTGGGTTCACAGAGGGAGGTGACTTCATCGAGGGCCTTAGCTACATGGCCGCTTTCTGTCCTTGGAAATACTGCTGCCAAATCCATAACGGATTCTGGGATGCTTGGAACCTGTGCCTGGCTCACTCACCTCATCTAGAGACCGGATAAAGCAGAGCAGCCTGACTCTGACACACATGGACAGGGCGAGTCCCACCTTCTGGGATGGTGACTCAGCTGACAGTGATCCATCCACCCTCAGGTCTGAAAGACCTGTCTTCAGAGTTCAGGAACTGGTGTCTCCGGTGAGGAGAGACACGGCCACAGAGGTTTTAGACCCTAAGCTGAGGTAACCATCACATAAAGCTGAAGCTTAGAACTTTGGCAGATGACCTCTATACCTGAGAGAACTTAGCATGTTGGCACATAGGTTTAACGTTACTTTTTCTCTCTTGCTGTCGATCCTCTGTGTCTTGTGTAGACAACCCTTTGGACTACTCTACCTCTGTTCTTAGGACATTTTGTTAATATCTTTTTGTCTCTTTTCTCAGAGCAGCAAGAAGTATAGTCTGATCACACAGTGGCCATTTTATTTGGAAACTACTATATATCACAGAAATCTGCGTTGGTATTCTGTCTCTGGCTGTGTGGGTATTTCTCAAAACCTTGGATTTAACTTTCAAATTCATCCACAACTAAACCAGCCTCTGCCTTTTTTCCTAAGTCCGAAGAATGCGTCCTAGACAAAAGACCAATTTCATTTGGCTTTAATTCTCCCTCTGCGGCATTCTTTTAGTTCTCTGTATTTGAAATTCAAGGCCTGTTCTGGTTTCAAGTACACTTTCTTAAAAGTCTGAAACAGAAATGTATTATTGGACTGATAATGCCTTATGGAGGCCAATAATGGCTTTATGCACAAGCCACAGTGCTTTTTTTGTTAGTGGCTTAAGTGCCTTTGACTGTTCCTTCTCTTCCTCCCCCCCTTCCTCCCTCAGGTTTCTTGAATCCTGCTAAGTAACTTGATATTGCTCTTGTCCTGCATAATGTAAGCTAACATTGGCAAAACTGTTGGGAGAGTGCTTCAGGGAAATAATTTAGTTTAACACAAAATAGTATAATTTCGTGGAGACTGCAAATGATTCTTGAATTGGAGAGAGATCAAGAAGTCTGAATGCCTTTTTCTTTCAAATTTAGTGTACTACAAAATAATAATGAATTTAAAAAATATTTGGAGATCACTTATCATTCCACTATCTTAGCCCAGCTATTCTTAGTTGTTCCTTTTCAGTCCTTGTTTCTTGCCTATATAGTTTTAAAGTTACCTTCCTTAAAGACATGCTGTGTTTAATTTTATGCTTTCATTTTGTGGTAATAGAAATATGGTTCTGCTCTGCAGTCTTCATCTTAAGGACTGTGTAGTAACATCCCTGTGTAGACATGTCCTTTCATGTCCTCGGCCGTGTCTGTGTCACCAGGTCTCCGGTGAGCGCCTTCATTTTGACTGATCACCATCAGTGCTGGCCTTGACTTTTTTGAATCCTTGTTTTTCCCCTCTGAGCAGTTTCTTTGGGATGTAGTCCCTGAATTGAGATTCTTGGACAAGAGGGATGGAAGAGCTGTGTCTTCTTGGAACTGGTCTTATGCTGCCATGTTGCTTTGTCAGTATTGATAGTTTCACTTGCCGAAATGATAAGCCACAGTTTTATTTTTTTGGAGGATTGAATTTAGGACCTTATGCTTGTCGGGAAGGCGTGGGGCACCACTGAGCTACATCCTAGCCCGAGCCATAGTCTTAGAAAAGGCAGTTCAGTCACAGCTGAGTTCACTGTTGCTGTGACAGAAACGTGTTCTACCCAGTTAGTCTAGAAGGGACTAGTGTGATGGTGACTGACTGCTTTTATAAAGATGGAATGAAGACATTCTGTCAAAATGAAATCATCTATTGTAAATTATAAGATATCATCAGAACACCGTAAACATTTAGATTTTTAAAAATACAGTAATTATATCAACCTCCTTCAAATATGCCCCTTCATTTGGAACATACTTTTCTCATTGTTTTCGGCATGTCATGAAGCAGTTCTAGAAGTCTCTGTTGTGTCTTTAGCTGAGTTGTCATGGCTGCCTTGATGTCCTGAATTGATTCAAACCACAGTATTTACCTTTCATAGTCATTGTGATTTTAGGAAAAAGCAGAAGTTGCATGGTGCCAGGTATAGCGAAAAAGTGGGTGAGGGCACCTTGTAATGTTTTGATGAGCTTGCCTTTCTATTGAACAGCACTCCACGGCAGCACTGCACTGTACTTTTGTGTCACACCACATAAAGACGTGAAAGGGGATCTCCAGAAGTGCTTCAGAAAGTGTCAAGAGCAGTAGGACAAGTGTTCAAACTGAGAGGGTGTATTTGAAGGGATTCCATGTAATAAAGTTTTGCTATTTAAATACATTGTGTGTGTGTGTGTGTGTGTGTGTTTTTAATGAGCCTATGCAGAACTTTTTTTCAAGAGACAGGAAGTTCTACTGAGATGATCCTGATGGTTCAGAGCCCAGCTGCAGGTTTGGACTGCCTGTGTTTGCCTTCCAGCTCCCTCATTTACCTGCTGTGAGACTTGGACAAAGAGTTTAGCATTGTTCACCAGCAAAGCAGTTATCATAGTCTAAACATTCCCATCACATTAGACTTTTGGGAGATCTAGTAGGATTCATCATTGCAAGTGCTTAGCAAGGCATCTTGCACAGAGTAGATATTCATTAAGCCCCCCTGTCTATATGAGATCCTAGCATGGCATTTACTTACTGTTTTTCGAAGTCCATGAATCCTTGATAGCTGGCCCTCTGACTACAGTACTTCCTTGAATTCTGGTAGTCCTGTGTGGCTGGTTTTAGAGTTAATTGAAGGATTTAGTTTAGAGTGCATTTTATAGTTTCTGGGGTTTTACAGGGGCTTTCCAGAGGAAATATATAAAAAGGCCAGCTGTACTTCTATGTCTGCAAAGTGGCTACCAGTTTACTTGGTACCAGTAGGTTTGGATTAGCCTTAAACCTTCTCATTCTCTCTTCTGTGTCTCTTATCTTTTTCTTTTACTATGTTGCAGCCTTTGGATAATTTCATCAATGTGTTTTCCAGTTGACTAATTCTCTTACCAGCTATATATAATGTTTAGCCAATTTTTGAGAACTATTTCTAATGTATGTGTGTGAACAGATATATATAAGGGAGTCTTACTGTGTTGCCCAGACTGATCTCAAACTCACAAGCTCAATAGATCCTCCTCTGAAGGAGCTAGCCTGCAGCCGCATACCCCTGTGCTGGGAGAGGGTGTTACAGAACCCAGGGTTTTGCACATGCTAGGTAGGCAAGAGCTCTGCCCTGAGCTAACCCACCCCACCCCACTGGCTTTGAGTTTCAGTCCTCCTACCTTAGTCTTCTATGTAGCTGGGATTATAGGCATGCACTACCTGTACTATATTTTTAGCATTTTTCACATCTTTCTATTCGTAATTTCTTGTTCTTTCCTCATTTGTATTTATATATTTTGTTTGTTTGTTTGTTTTTTGAGACAGGGTCTTGCTTTGTAGTTCAGGCTGGCCCTGAGCTCACTGTGGAGCCCAGGCAAGCCTCCAACTCAGCAATCCTCCTGTCTCTGCCTCCCGAGTGCTGGGATTACAGGCGTGAGCCATCACACCTGGCACTGTGGTATGTGGTATTGATGGCTGGTGGGCATGAGTCACCATGCCCAGCACTGTATGTGGTTACCAGAGATCAAACTTAGGACCTTACATTTGCGAGGCAGGTGCCAGAACCACTGAGCTAAATCTCCAGCCCTTGTATTCTTGTTTTAAGTATATTTTGCAAATTGTGTACCTATTCAATGATAAGCTCAAATTCTTAGTGAAGTTAGTTCATTTTATTTTTCATATCTGCTGATTCTCACTTGTAATTTTTGTTAGTGCCTTTTTAATGTTTGTATTTTTTTTTGCATCACAAGGGTACTTTCTGTGTGAAATTTGTATGGCCTGATTTGAGTTATTAATTTCCAGAGTGGTTTTGCCATTGATTCTTCTGAAATATTTCCAGTCCCAGACCTCTCTTCTTCAAAAACATTTTTTTAAAGGCCTCAGACTCACTGAACAATGACGAATGGGGTACCTGGAAGGACAGCACTGTCACCATTGAAGATGAGATCGCTGCCGTGGTGCCCCTCCCCTCTGGATGTCCAGGCTGCTGATTTTAATCACCGTCTCCAGGAGAGCCCCGACACACGGGAGCGGATCTTGGGCCTGGCTGTCAAGCTCTGCTGAGCCGCCTCCACTCTGCCCCAGTCTGGGCAGAGACAAACCAGCTTTTTAGCATCTCCCCACGTTGTTGGGTAGATTTCCCTCCTCCATAGGCCACTTTTTTTTTATTATTTATTTTTTGAATTGAATTTTTTATTGGTACAATTTATATACATCGCAAAATCACGTATAACATTGGGGAATTTGTACCAGTATATGACACAAGTCAATTCTCATTTTTACCCATAGGCCACTTTTTAAGATTCAGTCCTTAAGAACTCCACGTTGGGGAAGGACCCTAGGTTGCAGCTCCCTACCTGTGAATCGCATTTTCCTGTCCTCCCTACAAGGGCAGTGAAACCTGAGCCAGAGTTTACCAGAAAATGGTGAGGTCTCCAGGGCTTACAGGAGAATTAGCTCACATGGTTACGGCCTCGTTTCTTTCTTGCAAGCTCGATACAGATGTTGGCCAGACTTGATTCAGAATTGTGTTTTATGCTGCTATGGTGAATCTTTCTTGGTTTTGTACTTTGTAGTGAGGGAGGGAGGAGGAGACCCCCTTCCCAAATCCTGGCTGTGTACTTGACCATGTACTTCTGGGAGGATTTATGAGCCCCTTGCGTTATACTCTGTCCATGCCAGGTGCTAGGAGGGATCATGAGTGAAACAAACTTGACTCCTGTCATAGTTCCTAAAGCTGCCATTGTTTTGCTGTTGCCTTGAGAAAGGGTTGGGGGTTAGATTGATTCGTAGTCTTCTTCGGAAGACTCTCCTGCTCTCCCTCCCCGCTGTGCTTTACACCTGGGGTTCCAGTCACCATCGCTGCTTCTCCCTACCTTGCCTGTGCCCCCTTTTCCTTCTCCTCTGTCCACACCCTTCCAGAGATTGAATCTGGGCCTGGCATGTCCTGGCCAGGCACTCCACCGCTGAGCTGCTTCCCCAGCCGTCACTGTCCCCTCCCCCTTCCTCATTGTCCTCTCCCCATTTCGTCCTCCTTCCCCACCGTCATCACTTCTGAGACAGAGGTGCCTAGGCTGGCCTCTCACTTCTGCGCCTCCTACCTCATCCTCCCAAGTGTCTGGGATTACTGATGTCTGTGTCTCTTTCCATGCTTAAAGGACGTTTATTCTTCAAAGCCAGGTGAGATACCACCTTTCTGGAACATTCTCCCGGGTTCTCCCAAGCTGGGTTTCTAGAGGCCTCTGTGTATGTAGGTGTCATTTCGTGCTGTCATTGTGGTTTATATGAGATGCATCAGCATGACTAACCTCAGTACAGTATTTACCCTTTTTCTTATTTATGTTTGTGTTAAAGGGTCAGGTAACAAGCACATTGTTCAGCACTGAGACTGTTTAAGAAATTCCTGATGCCAAAAAATGAAATATGTACACGAATATCTGAATAACAATTTAGTGATACTTATAAAATAAAAGTTATTTGGATAACCATGGTTTGCCAGTTTGAAAGAGAGCCTTGTAAACAGTCTGGCATTGTCAAACTAGAACTCAGGCTAGTTCTCAGTACTGCGTATCTAACCAGGCAGAGGGGTGGAGCGCCAAGTCCTCCTGCCGGTGCCACTGCTCGTGCTGAGAGGACCATGAGGGCCTCTCCAGCCAGTCTTGTGTCCCTCTGGATGGAGTGCTCGTGAGCACAGGATGTTGTACGGGCCTGGTGACATCCTCCTGCCAACAGAGGAGGCACTCGGCACTTTCCTCTCCGTTTCCCATCCTTCCAATTTGAAAGACTTGTTTAATCTTGCTGCCTGGCTGCCTTTCCCCACTGGATTTGCACCTAGGTTGAATGTAACTCTGGGATTTTCAAGGCTTGCTTCTCCTCCTGGAGGCAGCCCTCAACCCACGCTGTGTGCTCGTCTCTGTTTTGCTGTCCTTTTCAGGTTGTGGCCCTGTCCTGTTCAGGAATTGTCTGCCTTTTCTGGTTATCAACCTGGTTTTCTCCGTGGTTCCACCAGTTTTAACGGGGCTAGAGTTTCTCGTTTGTCAGTGCGTTCACCACACAGGATAGTAGCAAGAAGAGTTGTGGGTGAATCTATGTCTTATCTGATTGGCTTTCTGTGGGTTGGTTTGTTTGGTTTTTTTTTTTAAGTTGGGGCTTTTTGAAGGTAGATACTGTGATCGGCACGTAGAATGAAAAGGCTCTGTTGGAATCCAAGTAAGTTAGAGCTATTTGTGCTAACAAATGTGTTAAATTTGGGGATACTTTTTGTGTTTGCATGTGACACAAAATCAGAAATAATTCTCAAGGCAAGAGGTGAAGGGTGACTTGGTTTGAGGAGCTTTTTCTTTTCCCTTGATGCAAAGCCAACCTTCGTTGGAATGTAGCAAACTCTGGTCCAGTGAGTCAAGACTCCACTGGTTTGCATATTTCATTAATGTGTCATGCAAGGAAATCCTGTCTTTAGAGTCATGGAACAGGCTTCTCTGTTTATCTTTGTGCAGAAGTAAAAAATTTGAAGTATTTAGTAATGCATCTAAGGAAAAATTTGTATATGAAGGCTGTTCTAATACTTTGGGGGACAATTTTCAGGGTAGCCTATTTTATAAATATTTTCACAATTTTGTGATAACCTTTGTTCTATCATAGATCTCGGAAACTGAGAGGTTTTTACATAAATCTAAATATTAAAGGCATTTGAGAAACTGTGAATTCTAGCTGACACTCAAAGCCTACTTTCTTCCTACTTAATAAATCCCAGTTGTTTACTGAAAGGACAGTGGCTAAACCTTCTGTTTAACCTATATAGAATCCCACATATGTTTTTAAGCAGCATTAGAAATGTGAAGACCATAAAATTTTTCAAAGAACATTTTTCCCCATTGTTAGCAAAGGAAAAAATATGCATCCTTTATATTGTCGAATGCATCTAGTAATTACTTTTGAATAAGATTTTATCATAGTTACAAAGTTCACTTGGTTTATTTTTTCTTTTCACCCCATTAATCAGTTGTTCTGTTCCTTCTGCAAGAGTTTATTTTGTGTGTAGTATAAAGGACTGTGATGTTGCTGGGGGTGGAAAGTCAGTTTTCATGGAAATAAGGAAAATTAGAACAGCACAGGTGATGCTGACTATAATCCTGACCCTTCTGAAACTCCCGCCCAGGTTCTGTGGCCTCCTTCCCTATGGTAGGCACCTACTGGAGATTTTATAGTGTGTTAGAGACGTTTACTGGGGACTGATTAGATGAGAGCCCTAGGGCCCTTCTACCATGGTTATTACCTCACATTAGCCAGCCCAAAATGATATCGGATACCCATGTATGACATCTTCCTGGCCACCTTGTTTCACAATTAGAGTAGCTGATGACGGATGGATACACGCATTTCGTTTAAAAACCTTCATATTTCTTTGTCTTTATAAGAAGCATCTGAAAATATACAATTTGTATTGAAATTGCTGCCCTGTAAATGTGAGATTCACTGAACTATGTCTTAATCCAGCCTTTTATAATTTAGTAGGAGAGGACATTATAGAAATGCAAATACTCTTCCCCCTCCTGTCCATTATAAGAGACTGTGTATGTGTATCAGCTGCCACAATGAATTGATTATGTCTCAAAAGCAAGTACTAATGAAAAATAAAAATGAAACCCTAAAATGTATAGAAGTCCTGTGAGGCACTTGCAGAGGGTATTAGTATGAGAAGATAATGATGGTTCAGTAAGTTGGATGTGAAGGAGTAGCACTTCTAACTTGTGTGGGTTTTGTTTGAAATCTTATGGAACCATAACCATAAAGGACCCTTGGTAGATTAGGATAGAGTCCTGCTCCCTGGTTTTGTTTTGCTATTTGTTCCTGGGGTACGGACTTACCGGCTGAAGGAGGAACGTCAGCGGAGCAATTTCAGCACATGTCACTGAAGAGAACCTACAAGGGCTTGAAGTGAATCTTCCCAAGTTTTATTCGTGTGTGTGTGTGTGTGTGTGTGTGTGTGTGTGTGTGTGTGTGTGGTGTGTAGTAGGGATTGAAAGGACTCAGCTCTAAGTGTCCAAAATCCTAGGCAAGTGCTGTATCCCTGAAGTACATCCCCCAGCCCTAAAAGGGAATTCTGGGCATTTATACATCTGCTTTGAGGTTTTCTTTCCACAGCAGTAACTCGTGAGAATTTGCTCCATTTATTAGCTGAAATGAAAGGGGGGCAAATTTAAAAGAAATGGAAAAGAAGAGGATGTTTGTAGCTTGTTAGGAGCAAATAAAGCCTTGGCAACGATCCCAAGGGAGATTCTCTGATAGTAATCCCATGATATGAAGGGGAAAATGCAGCCTGTTTAATGAGCGAATCATGACTTTTCTCTGAACTACAAGATTATTCTTTCTTAACCCATCTCATTTCTAAAAAGGATAAGAGAAAGGGGTTCCTTTTTGAGGCCAAGTAAGTTTGGGAATACTGTGGTAAAGAGCCTTTGAAGTTTACCAAACTATTTGTAAAATCATAAGCCTTTAAAAATACATAGTAATGTCTGTAAATCTTTAAAAGGAACATGATGTCCAGCATTTTCCAAAACCTGAGTTCTTTTTTCCTGCCTAGAATTATTTGAGCTAGTTAGGCACAAAGTTTAGGAAATACTGCTCTAAGGGAATACAATGGACCCTCTGTATCTTGGAGTTCTGTATGCATCCACTGAAAATATTTGAGGAAAGAAACTGCGTCTATAAATGCGTATACTTTTTCTTGTCAGTCCTGAAACAGTGCAGACTAATAACTGTTTACATTGTATCAGGTATTACAAGTGATCTAGAGGTTTCCTAAAGTGTATGAAAGGGTGTGTGGGGGTTATATGCAAAGCTGTACCAGCTGATAGGAGGGATTTGAGCATCCACAGACGTCCCAACACCAACCCAACATGTACACTAAGGGGTGTCTGCCCAAAGATACTCTAGACCTGCAAAAGGCTTTAAGCTCTGACCTCCTACAGCTGTCAAACAAAAGCTTATGCAGCGAAATTCACCATAAGGGACAGCCATCTCACTAAGACTTCCTGAGTGGTGCTTTGTAAAACCTTAGTCACACTGAGATTTATCATGGTCGGCCTGCGGCTGGCTCTCACCCACTGTCCATTCATAGCAGACCTAGCCATTGTGTAGGGGTGCCGGCTGCTTGTTTTTAAGAAGTGCAGGAATTTGGAAAACCCCTGGGATTCGTTGTTTGACGTTGTGCTGAGTGGTGCCGGCGCAGGTTGTCCTTTGGAAGGAAAGAGTCTGGACTAGAGGTTACACACTGTGAGCACTGCCTGGGCCCACTCAGGCCTCGCAGGCATGTCTCGAAGCGTGCCATTCCTTTTCTGGACACTTGGAAAGCAGTTAGCTTGGTCTTTGTGAATTATGGGTTTGCTTCCTTGGTGCTTAAGCTCTATCTTTTCAGTGTTGGTATTGCAAATGGAAACCAGTTCTTAAACTGTTAGTATCCCTTTAATTTCATTCGCAACTGTAAAGAAATCAAAGGAAATTTGCTTTCTCCCTTTACAGTAGAACTCAGTCCACCAACCAAAAAAAAGTTTTTATATTTATTTACAAGGAAAAGTGAATGTTCTTTATTTTTCCCATCTTTAAACTTTATTTTTTAAAAATACTTCACAGTATTTACTACGTGCTTCTTTTGGGGGCAAATACATTTTTCTTTGAATCCTTAAATGTCATATAATAAACATTTGTGCTTATAAAACATTTCGTGTCTTGCTACAATAAGTACGATTAAGTAATGTACCATGTAGCCCTCACCGCTGGGATATTGTACTTCCTAGATACTTGTCAAATGAATGAGTTAACATAGCATGAGGACAGAAGCTTTTTCTAAACCACCCTTTGATGGACAGCTGTTTGAAGTAAGCTCGATGGTACCAGAAAGTCTGAATGCATGAACCAGGGTCCTAAAAGGGTGATTGTGCATATTACCAAAGGACTAGTTCACTGTAACACAAATCTGACCTCTCGTGAGGGAAACTGTTCTGAAATCTTAATGCACATCTTGAGAAAATAGGGCTTAATTTCAGATGTTTGATTCATAGGAAACTTACACTTGTGAACAAAAGGATTTATTTACCTTTATGGGGAAAACAACCAGTCATGATTAATAATGTTCCTCAGTGCTTCTGGGAAAAGTGATTCCTCATCCCCGTCTTCCTTGAGTAATTCTGAATCAAGTCTCTGGGTCTCTGGACATTCTTCCAGCGTTCTGTCTGAAGTGTCCATCTTCAGAGAGCGAGAGGGCGTGTGTTACAGACCACCTGTGGATGGGAGAGAAAGAGAGAGTCTAAGGGGGGGTCCCTTGGGCGAGGAATTTCACATTCGCCATTGAACTCTTTCAACGAGCCTACACTTTTCAGTAACTGCCATCCCAAATTGCACTAAAATGTAATTTACAAGAGGATTCACTAAATCTTCATGTTACTTACTTAAACTTTGTTGTCAGTATCATAGGAACATTGTGAATTATGAATATACTAAAAACATCATTGGTGATACTTTATAATCATGTATAGAAGCACATGAAGTATTAAAAGAAACTTTTTATTTGACATCATGCTAAAAATTAGACTTTGACAATTAAAGTGGGAAGATTAACTCTTAAGCTGGTTTTCAACAATAGGAATGTATAAAAGACAGATAATAATGCCTTTGTTATCTCCTGTTCAATGTTAGGAATCCCCCAAGACTTAGATCTTTCTTAACAAGTATTCTACCATTGACCTAACTCCCAACTCTACAAAACATGTTGTTATTTGCTTTAGCAATGTAATATCCTTATGTTATGAAACACCTGTGAAGAGAATGGTTTTTTAAGTAAATTTTTATTGGGGAGATAAATTTTAGACATCATTTATCACCCATGCGAACTTAGAAGTTACTTTTCTCTAGAGACTCAGAATTTCCTCGGAAAGGATAGATAGTGGTAATATTGGGACAGTTGGAAAAATCAGAAATAGTTAAAATAATAAAGATAAATAGTGGTTTTATTTTGAGTAATGTTAATGCCGTTAGATGCAGCCCAGTATCCTAAGCCTAAAGTGATTAGATTGGTTGCTGTTACATAAGAAAAACCAAGAAATTAGTAAGAGACCTTCGAAACATTGGACAGTGGTGTCTCTGTCCTCTCTGTGGTCAGCACACAGCTAAGTCTTAGTCCACCTTTCCCACAGTGCTGTCCACGTAAGCAGTAGTCAGAAAATATTTGTGGAGTTGTTCTGTATGTAAAGGAATATAGTGTTTTATTTTCATGATTTTTCCTGAAATACTTAAGAAAAATAAGAGAAGTAAGACGTTCTGGGGCTGAGATTTGAGCTTAGTGGTAGAACACTTACCTAGCTCCACAAACAAGAGAAAGTTTTCTGTTCTTCAGCAGAGCCATGGCTCTTGTAAACCTGTTGAGCACACACTCCATCTCCATATACTAATGCTATATAATAACATAACATAGAGTGCAAACAAACTGTAGTACTTCTTTTCTCTACACTGCAGCTTACTCTGTCCATTCTAAGGAGATCAATCTAAAAAGATGGTGTTAACTCCATTTTCTTTACCTCTGTTGTAGCTTCTGTGTTGTCTACATTTCTTAAAAACTTATTTTGGCTATTACTTGTAAATTTTGAAACAAACATGAAGTGCCTTCACCTTCAAATTCCAGCTAACATTTGCTGAGGACTTGCTGTTTCTGGCCCCATTGGCAGCACTTTATTCACCTGAATTTCTTTGCCTATCCATATAATTCTAATAAATTCATTATGGTAAATACTTGAGTTTTATAGGAGATGAAACACAGGCAGAGCCAAGTTACATAAATGGGCCAGGTCGGGTACATTAAGGCGTTAGTGAAGCTGGAATTTGAGAGTGAGCTTCGTATTCTGTGCTCAACCTCTGTAGTTAAATTCCAGCATCTACTGGGTGCTGTGTTTATGTGATTCACCCTCTTGTCATACTGTATGGCCTGTTACATACAAGCCATCAGCAGCATGATTTGAGCCGCTGGATGAAGGCTGAGACATGTAAGTTTAATGGGGCATTTATAGGCTCTTAGAAGGAGGCTTGAAGGACTGACTCACTCAGTGGTTCCCAGTGTGTTCACCAGCAAAATTTGCTGTTCTCTTCTGAGGTAGCTTCTAATAAATTTTTATGATCTTAACCAAAGCAATTCAGGGAACCTCTTTCCAGTCTTGGTTTTAATTTTCTTAGGGAACTCTCCCTGCTAACACACAGAAGTGGTGTTTTCATGACTTTTTTTTTTTTGTCTTTAAATACCTTGACGTACCTATAATTATTATTTTCTCAAGAATGGAGCTGAAATTGCTTGTAGATGAAAGAGCCATGATGCTCGTGGGTGGGTATGCTGCTCCGAACTTTAGAACTACAACAGAAATTAGAGGTTCACAAGGTAATTGCTGTGATTACAGTTTTCTTCCTGGCCCCAGACAGGAGCTCTTGAAACACAATATCCTACTAATTTTTTAAATGTACAATTTGCAGGGCGACATGGAAATTACTGAGAGTAGGTAGTATCCCCCCCCTTTTCTATGAAAGGCAACATATTGGGGCCCTTAAAATTGCTAAGGGAAAATCAGGCATTGCTTGTATTACAAGACATTGTTAAAAGACTTAATTGATAGTAAGTCAGTTTTGTATCATTGTATGTGGAAATCATGTTAAAAGAAAAATTCCTGACACAACATAGTGACAACTTCTAAATATTCCAGTGTCTTTAAATTTAACAGTATAGGTGATTTACATTCTAACTGCTGATGTTTCATATTGTAAACCTAAAAGATAATAATGTAGTCTTTTATCTTTTGTAAGTGTTACACTCACAGTGACTAATGACCATGTAAACCTTTCTATTTGTATCATATTTTACTATTTCACTACCACTGGATTTAGGTTGTCCCTCCCTTTACAGAAGTATTACTAGTAATCATGGACAGCATTTGCTAAGTCTCTTCTCTGTTATTGGAGTGATGACAGTTATTTTTGGAGAAATGTTCAGGAGTGGAATTACTGTGCAGGTGTGAGTTTTGTGCTTAAAATAAAATTTACCCTCTATAGTATCTGGGCATTTCTCTGAAGCTTTTCCATTTGTTATTGTGACTTTTTCCCTAATTCTTTTTTACAGTTTTATAAAGGTAAAAAGGCATTTCACTGTTGTTCAGTTAGAGTGTTACAGTTATCGATGCAACTAAGATTATTTATGGCACCGGGGATGTAGCTGAGGCACAATGTGCCTCTCTGGCGCGTACAAGGTCCTTTCAATCCCTGGTACCAAAAATAAAAGATTATCTATATAAAATTTGCTGTTTTTAATTTCTCTTATGATTAGCTTTTTTCTCTGTCTTGCTAGGTCTGTCTGACCTGTAGTAGAAGCATCCCGAGTCCTAGTCCTGGTCAGACCCTCTCTGTCCTCCTCATTGTCAATATATGTCCCTGTTGTTCTCTCAGCTCAGCTTGTTTTGTTCTACAACAGTGGCCTGCAGTTGTTCAGCTTTGCCCTGATAATATCCGTTGTTGACCTTAGAAAACCATCCTCTCTAGCTACAGGTGACATTTTTGAAGCCTGCTAGATTTTTTTTAACTTAGAGTTTTCTGTATTGCCAGTGAACACTGTTCTGCAGGCGTCCAGAAGGAAAAGGGGTGGTGATTTTAAGTTATTTTACCAGTGAGTCCCTGGGTTACAGAGTGAAGCGTGTGTCTTCACATTACTCCAGTCCAGTGTCCCTATGTGCATCGTGTCCAGAGGAAAGACACAGTTAAGGTGTCTCTCAGGATCCTCATGAGATCTTTCCCCAGAGCACTTTCCAGTGTCCCTGAGACAGGTTTCTGTAGATCACGGCACAAGAACAGCCATTTTAATTCACGTGGGGGTTTATCAACCCATTCGGCTTTTTCCTTTTGAGTGATCATCTCTATACACGTGTGTAGCTGGGCTGTTGGTCTCCATCAAATTAAGTCTTGTCTGTCTTTGGTGAATGTACACGAGGCCTGAGCTCCTGTCTGAGGAGCTGCCAGTGCCTCAGACCTTTGATTCCTTTTAAGCTTCTTGCTTTCAGAAGCCAGGGAGGGAGTTGAGCCAGCGGATCACATCCTTGAGCCACAGAAAAGCGGCATAGAGCACATTACTGATTGGAGACACACTGAGACGTGTCAGAGGAAAGTCAGAGTTTAGAGCCTAAAACCTTGATTTTGTCATTTCCTAGTTGTTTGGTCCTGTGCTTCTACTTTTGCATTCACTGTATGTAAAAAGGCATTAATCCTTGTCTCTACAAAACATGGGTAAGTTACTGTGAGAATTAAATAAGATATATAACACGCTACCATTTTTAGTATCACTATTGGGAAAGAAGGAGCTAAGTTAAATTTGGAAGGTCATGAGAGAAAGGAATAATGGTACTTACAGCTCTGATGTTGTATGAGGAAGGTTTTAATGGTACTCTTACCAGCCCAGGGATTTAGCTGGGCCGCGGGAGCAAGGTCCGCCCTGAGTTCGATCCCTAGCACCAAACAAAAACATAGTACCATAATCCTCATGGAGGGTGACTAGACTGGCCAGTCCCGTGCCTGGTGCATGGTAGCCCCAGAGGAAGTACATGGATCTCCCTGGCCTCAGAAGGTGTGTTCCTAACTGCAGGACCACTTTACTTCTCATGACCATGTCTGAATCTACAAGCACACCCTGCTTCTTCCGGGAGTCGAAGACCAGACCGTTAACCAGGGGAAGTGGGTTGCTGCCACCCTGGTGTGCCGAGGTGTGGAGGCACAAGAGTGTAGTGATAAGGCGCAGGGAAGGGACTTCCAGGCAAAGAGTGGGACGGTGCCTGTTCAGAGGGAAGCAGAATGAACTGCGCCTCATGAGCTCAGGTCTGGCTGTGAGTGCCCAGAAGGGGACCTCTTGGTCTCTTCTCTCCACTCACACTGTGGGATTCTCTGATCGATACAAAACGCAGAGTGTGTTTGCAAAACAAAGGAATGTTGAACAGGACAGCTGACCGAGCCGGGCATGGTGCTTCACACTCAGGAGGCTGAGGCACGAGGGTCACTGCCAGCTCGAGGCCAGCCTGAGCTGCATAGTGAGTTCAAGGCCGGTCTAACCTACAGAGCAAGACCCTGTCTAAAAAACAAAACACAACACAAACACAAACCGCCAACCCGCACCTTTGCCTTGTTCTTGGCGTGTTGCCCTCTCTGAGTCTGCCTTTCCCAGGAGGAAAATGGCCAGTGGGGGAGGGGCAAGTCCGTCAACTCAGGCAGCTTCGTTTGCCTGTGTTCGGGGTAGGGCTTTTGTAAAATGTCCTTTACAACGTCAGAGAAGTTGAGTGAGAAAATGTGTTTCATCCACATCCAAGACCTTCACAGGGAGAACAAAACGATAACAATGTCATTATTGATATGTGATAGATGTGACTGACTCTTGAAATGCAGATTAGGGCTTGGGGACCGTTCTGGCCTCGAGGAAATTTGAAAGTAAATATTTGAACATCCACCACCCAAGCCAAAAAAAAATTTCTCAATTTGCCTCAGCTAAGATGACACTTCCTTCGAATGATTGGAATAAACATTAAGACTGTACAACAAATAGCATGTGAATCATAGAGAGAAACATTACAGAGCACTAGTGGCATCCTGGATACTGTTGCACAGAAGCAACACTGATATGCACTGAGCTCCATTCCAGGCCTGGCGTAGTCTGTGCCTTTGTAAGGTAACCCAAACAGGAAGACACACTTTGGTGGGTACAGTCGGTTTGCGTTGGTTTGGTTTGGTTTTTTTGACACAAGGTCTTGCTATATAGTTAAGGCTGGACTTGAGTTCACAGCAATCCTCCTGTCTCAGCTTCTCGAGTCCTGGGATTATAGGCATGTACCACCCACCGCGCCCAGCTTGCTGGCTACAGTTTTGTGCAGTAGCTGTTCTCTGGTTTAGGTAGCTTGGTGGTAGTAGTAGCTTGCATGGCAAAGACCCCAAGAACCTTGAGGAAGTCGCAAAAATGCTGCTTCGAGTCGTTCCCACAGGCCTGAACTGTGAAGAGACTTTCAGGCAGGACCACATCCTTGGTTAAGCGTCGCAGACCTCTGCTCTCTGCAGGTCATGTGCCACCGCGCAGCCGTGCTGCTCAGGGCGGTGGAGGACACTAGGGGTCTCTGTAGAAGTCACCTCTGAGTCTTGAAGACACTTTTTTATAGTCTGCAGCAGCACGGGTGAACAGCTTAAAGCCTTTATTTGTATGTGATGTATCAACTTTCCTTTTCTTAGCTACATTATGCAAATCAAGTTTTATTTTCAGGTCATTATTTCCCCTTATGTACCAGCTTTATTCAGCTGACACTAATCTTGAAACTAGCAAGTGATAACATCTTTACCTCTTCCTTTCCCGTGAGCTGCTCTTGCCATGTTCCTCTTTGTTGGCAGATTTTCTGGGCTGCTGCTCCCGGATGACTACCCCCCCGTATACCCACTGGTGTCTGGCTGGCATAGGATGATCTGTGCCCCCCCAGACTGCAGCTCCACACCAGTGTCCTTGGGGTCTGCCTGCAGCTCCCATTCTGCTCCTTTGCTTGGACTTTCGCAGCCTCCTCCTTTCCTCCACCCCTCTGTGCCTCCTTTAAGAGCAGTGTAGTGACTGTCGGTAGTATCCTGTGATTTGCACAGGTTCGAGGTGGGTTGATTTAGTGGTGAATTTATAGCACATGTGGCACAGCAGGCACAGCCCTCAAAGGCTGGCCTCTCTGACAGGCACCACCTGACACACAGCGCTCCTGGTGTGAGCTCCCTTCTGCCTTTCCCGGGAACCGTGTAGAGCTTGGCCCAGTCGGAGGCTTGCCGTCCAGGCTGCTTACCGTTCACCGGACCCCTGATTCTTGACCTCCTAGCCATAGCCAGAGTTCGGTGGCTGTTGGCTGAATCCCCATGCACAGCTGATGCAAACGGTGAGAGGTGCTTCTGGACTCGTTGGGCTTGAATTTCATGCGTGGCCACTGCCCTTACAGGGGAGGGTCAGATTTGCTTTGGCAGATGGTGCCCATAGTCACCTTGAACAGGAACGGGTGGTCTTCACATAGTCTCTGTCAGGAGGCTCAGAGACACCGTCCACTGGGTCAGGAGGAGCTGAACAGAGACACATCATCATAGCAAGTCCTCGAGCCGCAGTTCCCCGGAACAGTCTGCAGGCCCGAAGGTCGCACACCCAGCCCGAGGAGCACAGCCCCTCCACTGGCTCTGGGCCTCTGCCGCCGCTCACATTTGCCGAGGGCACCAGTAAGTGGTGCTGTGCTGGGGCTGGAGACTTTCCGCCTGGGCCGGGAGGTCCCTGAGCGCAGTCTCTGCACCCTTGCTTCAGCCGTCAGCCAGAACGTGTCACCCCACCTTTAGAGTTAACCTGGTCCGCCTGGGAGCGCGTCCCCGAGATGATCCCAGAGCACTGGTCCTGCAGGGAAGCAAGAGCAGCGAGCAGCGAGGCTGGGGGAAGCGGGTCGGAAGCAGGAGGTGACCCACAAGGGGATTTCGGACTAGCTGGATGCCGAGGAAAGCCAGGGTGGGGGCCAGGCCGCTGTGGACCCTTGGAAAGGGCCTCGGGAGGAAGATTCCGGGGGAAAGCTCAGCAGTTTTGGGAGCTCTGCGTGGGGCAGCTTGGAGTGCTGTGATGTGGCCGGGGCGTTGGGATGGGGGGTGTGGGTGCAGAAGGCTGCAGCGGCCCTGCGGGCCTTTCCCGTAGGTGTGAGGACCGGCCTGTGTGATATTTCAAGGGCACTGGCCAGTTCATCCTTCCTTCAGAAAAGAAGGAAGCCAAAAAACAAAAACAAGAAAATCTTAAAATGAGTCTCATCTAGGAAAAAAAGGGGATTATCCTGGCATTTTCCTCACAGTGTTCTTGGTTGGTTAAATAGTGGAAGAGACAGAGACACAGGTACTAGTCGGGATCATAAGACAAGAGTGAAATGATGGGCAAAAGGTAGCTAAGCCCTAAGTGAACAAAAATTAATATTTTATGGAGAGCTTCCTCAGCTGTATCCAGAGTAGTGACACAGGCACCCCGTGTATCCGCACACAGGGTTTGGCGGCTGTGGCAAGAGGGAGATCCGGTGAAGGGGGCACCCAGCTGGCGGGGAGAGTGGCACAGTAGTGTTCGGTTTCACACTCAGGCGCGTGCCCGTGGACGTTCCTGCGCACTTCCTGGCTGGACGTGTGAGAGGAAACGATGCAGGTTCCAAGGTGACCGTCCTCGGGGTGGGTGTTTCACGCAGCCAATCCTCGGCCCGGTCCGCCGCAGCGCTCCTGATGACCGGCGCTCAGCCTGTGCTGTTGCTTTGAGCTCCCGTGGGCACGTATGCCAGCACGTGGCCCTTACAGGGGTAAATGATGACTGAGCCGCCTGTAGGGCTACACAGGACCCAGTGTCACTGTCTCGCCCCGGGGGGCTTCGCGTGAGTGTCACTAGCATCCCACCCTCCCGAAGCTTGCGCCCCAGCCACCTCCCCCCCGAGGTGGCACTGTCGCCCCACAAGCAAGAGGCTGAAGTGATGGAGATCGGAAACACAACTAGGCCAGAAAGGCCTCCGTGTTTCCTCTGCTAAAAGAAAACATGTAAAAACATTTGTTCTGTGGTGATTACAGGACAATGCATCGATTAAAATGCATTTGGATGCTTCGCATGTGCAAAGTCTTGGGTTTGATCCCAGAACAACTGGAAAAAATGTTATCTCCCCACCTTTATTACTGACATAAACTGATTATTCAGATGAGTGGGTTTGGGAAAGGTTTAATCATTCCACCATCACCCTGCTGTCCCCACACCACACCAGTTTCAAGTCTTTATTAGGGGTTAGTGGTGTTTCAAAGTGTATAATATAGTCTTGGAAAAAAAACAAAACAAAACATGTTTTTGAAATGACCTCCTAATTGCAACTAGAAGAAATAAAAATGTAGGCTCTCTCTCTTTTTTTCCAAGTGAATAAAAGTTTGTTTCATTCAGCGATCAGTTTGCCCAGCACTCAAGAAGCTGAGACAGGAGGATTGTTGTAAGTTGGAGGCCAATCTGGGCTACATAGTGAGTTCAAGGCCAGCCTAAACTACTCAGCAAGACCCTGTCTTTAAAAAAAAGTCATTTTGGTGTAGGGGTGCATGTTTCTGAGTTGTTTTACTGTTTCTGTTCCGAGGACATGAGAAGGTTCTCTCTTGGAACCCCAGTGAGAAGCCCACAGCACCTGCTCTGTGTGGGCCTTGGTGGTCACTGTCGGTACATACACATGCAGCCCTGATTTCTCTCTGCCTCCACATCTCTAGAATTCCATGCCACTGTCTGATTGTCATGCACTCTTTTCTCTGTAAGTTTATGCATAAGATTTAGCTTCGAAAACTTACACTTATCTCTGAAGTCAAATCTGTCAGACATAAGAGCATTTTTTCCTGCTTAAGTATAGTTGAAAAGAATTCTACAGTAACAGATTTTAACAAATAATGACCAGAGTTGCTGCTGCTTATTTAGTGTGAGTGAGTCGTGTTTTAGTTAAAAAGGGTTGGAGCTGTAGCTCAGTGTGGAGACCTAGGGTTCAACCCTGGTTCTGCTCTCGTAGAAAGGTTGCCATATCAAGGTTGGAAATGCTCTCCAGACTAGCATCTCCACTCTTTTAGTCATTAGAGAATATAAATATTGCTGTCTTGCAGAATTTTAGACAGTTAAATTCCTTTTCTTTTATTAAAGACAAGGAGATTCTTTTGTATGCATTTAATTGTTAATCATTCTCTTCCTGCCTCCATCCCTTTGAGATGGTCAACACTCAGCGCCCTCTTAGAAACCAGGCACATTTATTACACTTTTAATGGATTGGAAGATAAAAATTTTATATCCCATCTTATTGCTATTTTTCTTTTAGCTCTTATCTAATCTTACATATATGACATTTCACAGAACGTCACTGCAATTGGTTGGCTGGCACTTGAAGGCATGGAACTTTGTAGCACAATTAGACATGTCATTTCTAGAGGGAACCTTGTGTGATTGGAAAACAGTATCCCCAGGCTCTCTAAAATGTGGGGCTCTTAAAAGTGTGTTTTGCTTAGCTTCTCTTTGCCAGTGGCCAAACAGTAGAGCTTAAGAAAATAGAAGTGTCACCTAGGCCTTAACTGGAACTGGAGCTGTCAGCTGTTTATTAATGTCATTAATTAAACTCTCAAAGTAATTATAAGAACTTCATACACTCTTCACTCATGGATGAGTTGGTAAAACAGTCAACATAAATTCTTAGATTCCACCCTTCTCTTGTATCCTCCCAAAAGGAAGTAGATAGATGGTTTCATAAAACATTATGGCTAAAATTGTCTGTATCCCTTTGCTCATTTGTAGGAGTTAACTCCAAATATACATGGCCATTAAGACCCAGGTATTAATTTCTCTTTGAATAGACCCATCTTGATGTTTTTACTACCCCCCAAAGCTGAACTTACAGGCTTCTGCCAAAAGCAGTTCTTTCTCCTTTCCTAAAAATACAAAATGGTAAAGACACTGCTCTTCTTCCAAGGGAAGATGGCAAGGTTTACAATGCGTGGAGTGGTTCTTCTGTTACCCTGTAGGAGCACTTGGCAAGTTATTTTACTGCTTTAAAGTACATATCTAGAGGCCAGAGATTTGGCTCAGTAGTTCCAGCACCTGTCTTGCAAGTGCAAAGTCCCAGGTTCAATCCCCAGTAACCACATACAACAATACTGGGGATGGTGGCCACGCCCCCTGGCAATCAGTACCTCATACCACAGATTCCGGGCGTGGTGGCTCAAGCCTGTAATCCCAGGACTCCGGAGGCAGAAGCAGAAGGATTGCTGAATTCAAGGTTTGCCTGGGCTACATAGTGAGCTCAGGGCCAGCCTAAACTACAAAGCGAGACCCTGTCTCAAAAAAAAAATAAAGTACATATCTAGTGAGGCCCTATAGCTCAGGGGTTAGAGCACTGGTCTTGTAAAGTACATAACTAGTGCACTAGTGCACTCCCTTTAGAATTTGGCCATGAACTTCAACCTGCCAAAGACTGAAGCTAGATCCATCTCTTTCACCATGTACTAAACTAAAATCAAAGTGGATTAGAGACCTAAACATTAAAACAGAAATTCTAAACCTGCTGCAAAATAGGTTAGGTAGTACTCTTGGAGACACTGGCTTAGGGAAAGACTTTATGAACAAAACCTCTATACCGTGAGAACTAGCAGAAGTCAACAAATGGGATCTCATCTTATTAAAAAGCTTCTGCACAGCAAAAGAAGCCACCAGCTGAATGAAGATGCAGCCAACAATATGGGAAAGAATCTTTACCAGTTGTTCCTCAGACAAAGGGCACTACCTAGAATATATAAAGAGCTTTAAAAAAAAAATAGCCTCCCCCATTTCCCTTTCCACTTCTTGACGACAGTGATGAGAACAGGGACTCAAGTGAGAAAACACCATGCTTTTAGACTTTCACCTTCCAAAAGCAGCCAGCCATGGGCATTTTATTATACAGATGCAGAATGGACTAAGATAGCAATTGAACAAATATTTTTGTTTTCCTGACAGAACTGTCAGCCAGAATTCTACATTCACCAACAGTTTCCTTGTGAAATAAAGATGTTTTCTAATGAAGGGAATCCTAAAGGGACTTCTCACTAGTAGATCTACTCTAAAAAATTGCTAGAGCCCCCGCCCCAAATTTAAAGACCCAGTTCAAAAATGGGCATCTGAAATGAACACTTTCCAGAGGAAAATGTAAAAGCAGCTAAGAAGTATATGAAGAAGTGCTCAATGTCACTGGTCATTCAAGAGATGCAGATGAAAACAATACTGAGATTTCATCTCACTCCACAAAGAATGGCTGCTATCTTGAAATTAGCCAGCAACAAATGCTGGCGAGGTTGTGGAGAAAAAGGAACCCTTCTCCACTGTTGGTGGGAATTAAAACTAGTACAATCATTATGGAGATCAGTGTGGAGATTCCTCAGAAAACTAGGATTAGAGGTTCCATTTGACCCTGCTATTCCCCTGCTGGGGATATACACAAAAAGAATTACAAGAATCATATCACAGCGACATATGTGCACCCATATTTATACCAACTCAGTTTGTGATAGCTAAATCTTAGAAACAACCCAAATGCCCATCAACTCTAGACTAGATAAAGAAGATGTGGGTTTTTTCTAAAATGGAGTATTACTGTGCCATAAAGAACAATGAGGTTGAGTCATTTATATTCAGATGGATGCATCTTGAGGACATACTCATAAGTGAAATAAATAAGTCACAGATGTATAAATATCATATCTTTTCTCTGGTATGCGAAACTGAAGTTGTAAATGTGTTCTAGAATGTATGACAGATGCTGTGAAATAGTAGATATTCAAAGGGAAATGGCATTTAGGGGTAAATAATGAGAAAGAAAAGTGGGTGGTTAAAGAAGAGTTTGTATATAAAGGGGTGGGGGATAGTGGGGTGGGTAGGGGAGGGGGAAAATGAGAATTAAGTTCTGTCATATATGGGTACAAATTCTCCACGTAGAGTGTAATTGTGATGTGTATATATAATGTACTAATAAATTAAATTTTAAAAAATTTGGCCCTGAAACATAATGTACACAAAAAAAAGAGTACACACTAAGTGTACAGTTTGAAGAATTTTAACACACCACATATAATTGTATATCTAGTGGCTGCACTAAAAATTAACTGCAAGGGTCAGAGATTTAGCTCAGTGGTTCCAGCACATGTCTCACAAGCTCCAGGTCCCAAGTTTAATCCCAGGTAACAAAAAAAATTTTAAAGTCAACACAGCTGCCCCGATGCAGATATGTTGGTTTTTATCAATGATATCATCACAAATGTCATGTGGCATTTCCATATGATGTTCTTTTAGTAGACATATTTTTTTAAACATTAAAATCCTCATCTTTAAAAGCACAGTGAAAAAGCCCATTTCTGTTACACTCCCCGGACTTGTGTCTGTTTGGATGAAATTACCCCTAGATGTGTTTCATTTCCTTGGTATGGTGCCATCGTGTCTTAGGTTTGCTTTTCTCCCTTAGGAAATTACAGCCTCATGGGAGAGAGACAATCTCAGGATTTCCTGTGTGCCTTCTAATTTCTGAGCATGGTAACTGACCAGCCATGAGCTGCTATTTCCCCAACACTGAGCTTGCAAGCGAGTGACTCTGTACTTATGCCAAAAACACAGTTACACAGAGCTGAGCATTTCCGGTCTCTGAGTGGCTCATTGTTCATAAATTCATCAGTTTGTTGTTGCTTTGATGCTCAGCAGAACAAATACAGTAATGAACCAGTTTTCTTTTTTTCCCCCCAATGCACCAAATTTTCCAACATCATTTTTCTTGTATTTTTTTCTTTTTCAGGCTCTAGACCAAGATAGAACAGCCCTACAGAAGGTGAAGAAATCTGTAAAAGCAATATACAATTCTGGCCAGGGTAAGCACCTACCAATTCGGATTGCATGAAGGATGAGTATTGTGTACAGTTTTCCCTACAGGGAGTGATACAAGCAGAAAAGTAAGTAGCTTAAAGAAACTCAGCTTTTTTTTTTCCTCTGTATCTGTCAGCCCAAATTTGTCATGTTTCTACAGTAAAAAAAAAAAGTGGTTGAAATACATTTTCTTATGCTTTGAAGAGCTGAGTGTAGTAAGAGAGGATTTTGTCACAAATCTCTGTGGGTTTCAGCCTGTGATTTACACACACACACACACACACACACACACACACACACACGGTTTTGTTCATTTTCCCAGTCTGGACTGTGCCTGGATGACAGGTAAGCACCTGCGCACTTGCTGAGTCAGCAGGGACCATTGCCCTGGCGTGGGAAGTTAGGGTGACAAAGATAACTTCCGGTTCAGACAGACCTGCCAGCTGTTAGACTGTCTTCTTTTCTTTTCATCCAAGGCAATGGCAGGTAATTTGTGCAAGTAAATATTTTCGCT